>SKCR01003344.1:0-92959 GCA_019454045.1 Zanthoxylum bungeanum | reverse complement strand
CGAAGTGGATTCCATGTACATCAACCAAGTTTGGATACTAGTTGATGTACCGCAATGTATTGTGCCTACTTGTACTATAAGTCTTCAAGGAAGACATACATGGATGGCAACATACCAACGTATAAAGCTAGGCTTTTAACGAAAGGTATTGTTATCAACATTGTGTTGATTACGATTCACAACCTTTTACCTGTTGCCACGTTAAATCCATTTGTATAATGCTTGTTATTCGATCCATGATTGGATTGAAGCAAGCATTAGGTCTTGGAATTATCGTTTTGATGTAATCATAATTGTTTATGATTAATTCAAAACGAAAATATTCTTATGTATATAAGAAGTTAGTGTGAGCGCACTGACAGTGGCTGTCCTATAAAATAATGATATATTCATTTCTTGGAAATGATATTCCCATAAAATAAATATCGGCGAAAGCTTGGCTTTCGAAAAACTCTCCGTGGAACCGTACATTGAAAAATGTACGCGACCTGATGTCTCATACGCTTTGAGCATATGGATTCACAAACAGCCAATCCGAGTGATAGTCACTGATTGATGTAAGAACATCCATTAATATCTTAGAGAACTAAGGATGCTGTCTTAGTCTATGGAGAAGGAGAACTTGAAGTGACTGAGATCACTTTAGCAAGTTTCCTATAACCGATAAAGACGACTAAAAGTCGCAAACGGTACTATACGATTTGAATAACGGTACAGTTGAGCTGAAAATCTTCCAAGCAAGATACTGTTACCTAAAAACAACAAATGCGGGTTAATTACAGCAGCTGAGGCAGCAATAGAAGCCATCTGGGTCAATAAAAAATCTAATTAGATTAGATATAGTTCTGTTAGCAACTGAGCTAGGCGTCAGAACATGCTAAAGAATTACTGGTCTCATCAATGATCTAGATACGTACTTCGATATTCATCTGATTCGTTCGGATCATACATCGTGGCGATGTGATGATCGAATAAATCGCATCAAGATGATATTCATACAAATCCGCTGACGAAAGCCTTTTCTCAGCAGTTTGAGCCAACCATACATAGTTCGGATGTTAAGCACTCGAGTAACTGGCTATAGGCCAAGTGGGAGTTTGTTGGACAATTATGACCCATAGCGTCACTATTTGTACAAATCATGGTGTTGTTGTAAAAATTAACTATGTGACAAAGGAGATTGCACTCTTATTCATTTGTGATTAGATCACCTAGATGTATAAATGATATGGGTCCCTATGATTTGTTCCTGGATAGAGAATGATATGAGACAATATCAGTCCACGAAGGATAAATCATTAAATATCCCTAGTCAGAGTATTATCGAGATTGGACATCGATAAATACGTAAAGACTAGTATTACACTTGTGCGCGTTTGTGAGGGCAACAACGGCATAGTTTCATATATTTGGGTATAAGATACTCATGCAAGGTAATAGGAGGTGTGTTTTTACCGATGGTACGGGAAACAGCTTCGCTCTGGATAGACCCCCGTAGAATCCTAATGGTGTAGTATGACTATGTGTTTATGGGAGTCTGCAATCAGGGTAGGTGTATTTGGTCTTAACCTGAGACTTGCACCGATAATGCTTACGACAATCAATATACTTTAGTTGAGGTCTTCCAGGGCTTTAACAGGTTCTGTGTACACCAATGTTGGGTATATTGAGAATCGTAGAGTGTTGGGTGTGATTTTAAGACGGAAGTATCACTCCAGTCATATGGAGATGATGGTCACATAGGATACGGAACTCGTTCTCTTAAATGCTCGAGCATCAGGATATTATGACTAGGTCATGTATATCCAATTATAGAGACTAGTTACCAGACATCCGATATGTGCTTCGTACGGGGCAGACCACAATTCCAGCCCCAGGCCTAGCACGTGATCGTCCGATGCTGGATCGAATACGCAATACTACGGTTACTACGCTTGATATAGATCACATATTCCTACTAAGGATATTCTGGAGAATTGGGTAGGCATGGCCATTTGCTAGAAGCCAACCTTGTCTTGTAAATCGGTACAACGTAGTACAAGGTACTTACGTGTTTGGATAGTCCGACGACCGTATTTACTGCCAACATATCCGGGGATCTCATGGGTCGCTTCCGAAGTTTCACCAATGATGATGACTCATACTTTATTAATCTGGGATTAATTAGAGAGAGAGAGAAAATTAATCTGGGATTAATTACGGAGATATTTTATCTGGGATAAAATATTAATTAAAGAGAGAGAACGATTAATTGGATTAATCGATAAAATAATATATTTGATATTATTTAGAAGTTGGATTTCGACACTGAATTGAAATAGATTTTAATTCGGGCGAACGAATTAATTTAGAATTAATTCGTTAGAACATGAATAGTGATTTTCGCTAGGCGTAATCATTAATTACGACGCAACGGAAAATTCGTTAATTTGGAATTAGCAAACCTGAGCCCGGGATTATTTGCGAGCGCATTCGCATTTCGAATTCGAGTGCGGCACGTAAGTCAAATCGTGCGTCAAATCTCCCATCAAGCGTCAAATCAAATGTCACTTTGAGTGATGTGACAACTTGTCACTTGATTGATTGATTTGAGTGATAGATGTGATAATTGAAAAGCTTTAATTGCCTTTTTGCTTTTTGACTTTTGGTAAATGAAAATGATTTATTTATTTGTTTTGTTTTTGGAAAATAAAATAAGTAAATATATAAAAAAAACATTTCTTTTTCCTTTTCTCTCTCCATCCATACGGTTCTTGTTATTCCCATTTTTCTCTCCTCTTTTACCTTCTCCTCACACGGCTTAGAGCGATTTCTTCCCCAATTTTTGGTTAGACCGAAAATACAAAGAAGAAAAAGAAGTGCTAGCACACCTTGAGTTATACAAAGGTGATGGGAAACGAACTCTTGAGCTTGGAATCATTTTGGAGCTTGAAGCTTGGAGCTCCATGGATTCATCAATGGCCGAATCTTTGTAGGGGTTTCATAGCCCAAAACTGAGCATCACAGCAGTTCAAGGAGGCCACTGCCGAGCTTCACTAGGAGGAAGAAGTGGCTTGTTCTTCGCGTCGCAAGATCCGGTCAATGTGAGTATATTCCGCACCTCATTTGATGTGTATTCACTTGTTTCATTGCTTGATTTCATGATCTTGGGACCTAATAAGAAACCAACAGTTGTTCCATAATTGAAACCTCGGCTGCTTCGTCGTCATTTGATGGAAGCTGAACGACCGGGACTACGGTGGGTTCAGCCTCTTCAGATGGACCCTCGACCATGGGAGTTTTGGGCCCTTGAGTTTGGGTCATTTCAGGTGCTGCAGAGGGTGGCTCCGTCCTAAGCGCCTGCACAAGAAAAAAACTTATAAAAACCTCAGGTTGTCTCAAACCGATGTACAAAAGAGGACGAGAGGTTTCAGACCTTACCTAACTCGACGTACGAGGGGCACGTCCGAGTCAGAGCTGTGAGTGGGGGAAGACTGCTTCCATTGGTCTATTTAATTTTCTTCGGCTTGGCCACCTCAATTGATTTCTTCGACCTTGCTGACTCCAAAGATTTGGAAGAAAAAAGGGATGGGAAGAAAATACCCGCATAGAGGGCAAAGAAAAGAATCTCTCCCGGCCAAGTGGCCAAAAACGATCAAAGAAAGAATGAACCGATGTACATGGGGAAAAGTGAACTATAACAAAAGAGGATAACAAAGAATGAGTCTCCGACAAGGAATGCTCTATGTCAGAGAGCGAAAGGACTTTAAAACGATCTAATGAAACGGAGCGCGTATGGAAGAATGGAAGAGGCCATTCTTGAATGAGACCGAATTGGCGGGGCAGCAAAGTTGGGCGAATAAACCTCCACTCCGGTCTTGCCATTGGCCCTGGTCAGGATGTCATGAATCAGATCACGGCTGCATAAAAACTTGCGCCATATACAAAGACTTGATTCGTCCTCTTCTGACTTAGGGATGTCATGGACAAAAGAGAGACTATCGCCCAAGGAAAAAGTAAAGAAGGAATGAACCCGAGAAAAAGGTATAAAAATATTCAAAAACAGCGTGAGGGAGGAGAGAGGTTGGCCAAAGTTGAGCAAAAAGAAGACCGGCGCAAGGATAAGAATGATTTGAATTAATTGAGCCAAAGATAGGGAAATAGGCTCTCAGCCAAAGCTGGATGAGCCATAGAGGGCCAGAGGCGATTGGTGAAGCCCCTGACCTAAGTTGTTTTTGAATAACAGCCAACCCTCGATAAATGGTGGCCAACAAAAAGGATGCCAGGTCCAAACGACGACTATTGGCAAGGTCAGAAGAGATGGGGAGGTAACCCGCCATGGGTTTCTGGCTTGGCACGCAAATGATATATTTGCAAAGCCAGTAGTAAAAAGAAGGCCGTTCGCTCCAGCATTGAGACTAGATCGACCGATTTGGAAAATGCACGGAGAAAAGTAGAGTAGGACGAAAAGGATGAAAATTCCATTGGAGGAGGGGGAAATGAAAGGTTGTGCAGGCCGAGATGGTCAAACCTAGAGGGGCTAACCCGGTAAGAGCGCCGATGTCGCGAAGGGTGATGGTGAAAGGACCAGCGGGGAAGATGAAGACGTTGCATTCAGAGGACCAGAAAAGTAGTGAGGTAGGAAACAGATTTCGGTCGAAAGAGGGCAATGCCAATGAGAGCTCGATAAAAGAAAGGAAGCCACGTTCCTCAAGAAAGGTACGGGTATCTGTATGCAGTAGCATTCGTTGGAACCAGGTCTCAAATGCGGAGTCATGTTTAGGCCATGTGCGGATAGGATTGGATTGAGCCAAGAGAGGAACATTTAGTGGCTCTGAAAAAGGGAGACTAGAAGTAGAAGGAAACTGTTGAGCCAGCGGAGTTATGGCGATGGCATTGTCGTCGATGAAAATAGAACCTGCACTGGCCGTAGTTCTTGTTGAGAACATGAACACCGAAATTACTCACAGAAGAATCATCCAGTGCCATCTGATAGTCACCAAAAGTTGAGGAGCTGGTTTTGAAGGCAGGAGAAAAAGATGCCATTAATGCTGGAAAGAAGAGAGTAAGAAAGAAATGAACGTTGCAAAGAGGATAGAAAGTAAAGTGAAAGCCAGAATAGGCTGAATCCTTATCGCAACGCTAATCGTCGAAGGATGGAAACGGTGGGAAAATAAAAAGGATGAAGAGTCGCCTTAGACAGGTGATGAGATACGATTCGATGTGAAGAAACAAATGTGACATTTGACGAAAGGAGAGACCAAAATGACATGAAAAACGGCTCATTAATGGGCGTCATGATGAAACGTGTTGGGAAAGGTCACGCATTTATTGCAGAAGTGATGGGCTCGCATGGTGAATACAAAGGGCGGCCCAACAAATTGTAGGGCGATGACTTGTAGGCCGACATCTACCACCCTAATAGGGAGAAATTCACCTCGATTTCACTTCCAAGTCAATCAAGGTTAATTTGTGGGACAATTGTTGACAAAAGGAAGTCGCCCTAGAGCGAAGGAGTAAGGGACGGAGGCAGGCAGGGTGATGAAAAGAAGAGCGATCACCAGACGACACAGCGATTAGAATGATAAAGGAATCAGGACGATCGAAACAACGATTAGAGCGACAAAGAACTCAGGATGACTGAAACAACGATTAGAGTGACAAAGAACTCACGACGAATGAAACAGTGATTAGAACGATAAGAGACTCAAGATGACCGAACACATGATGCAGTTGATCCTACGATTGCAGCAGTTAGGCAGTTCCCTCCACGATCAGGCAGTTAAGACGCACAACTCAATGGTTGAAGGCATGACCCAGCAGTTGCAGAGAAGTTACGAACAGAAACTGCCCGAACAGTTTACAAATTCCACTATAAAAGGCTCACTGATGCGAAAATTTAAAGCCCTGATCAATGAAGACTCGAACGAGCATATTTTTTTTTTTCATTTCTTAGTTTCATAATCCTTAGGACTATAACTTGTGTGTTTGTGCCCTTGAAGGCTTATTCGCTTAATCAAACACCCTTTGCTGGGTCTTTGTCTCATGAGCTTTTAACCTTACACGTTGTTCTTTCTTCAGGCTGAAAATTGCGCAAACACTACAGTAATTTAACAACCAAACCAATGAAGGACATGAGTAACATGTCTTAGTTAAAACATTCAATTATTAATAGGAAGAACATAATAGTTTATAGCATACAAGAATAATACCCTTATCTAATTTTAGAAAATGACACAAATATTTATGTGAGATCACGTCTCTTTGTTTTTTATTAATTAATTTAAACTGAATTTCCTTATCCCCAAATTCAGCAACCACTCACACACACTCCTTATACCACTAAAACACAACACTTATTCTATAAAAACTAAACTAACCCTAACTCTATGTGTGTATTTTAACGTGAAAACAAAACGAGGTGAGTAGAGTGTTCTAGGGGTAGAAAGAGAGAATTAAAGGCAGTTCTCAGTGAGTAGTTAAAGAGAGAAACGAAACTAGTAGAGAGAAATTATGTGCGCAAAGAGAGAAATTGGTTCGTTCGTTGTCTTCACCAGAATCGTTTCTAACGAATGACCACATATGGAGAATCCTTTTGATGAGACGAAGCTAACGCCGCCGGTCTGAAGATCCAAATCCACCGGATGCGCCCTCACGCGCCACCCATGCATCGCCATACGCGTCCATGTGTGTGACCCTCATCTCTCGAACCAGAATCTTCTCCTCATCGAGATATTTAGGGTGGATACTTTGGTTGCCCAGATCGGACCCTCGATTATCGTGAAACGAGCCAAAAATGAGAGTTATTATCGTTTGACTGTTCGTCAGTAACCACCGTCCATCCACTGTCACCACTACCACTTTGGCACTATTATGATCCTTGTGATGTGTATAGTCCATTGTTCACCTTGTTGTGGAATTTTGAAGTCATTGGAGCTCGATATGTTATTATTACAGTTTTGGGGGTGTATATACAAAGTTTTGAAAGTTTTAGACCAAATTTTAAATTTGGCATAATTAGGGTCAAATCTGTAAATTCTTATCTTAAGGGTTAGTTAGTGATATTTAAGAGTAGCAGGACTAAATTAATGAAGTAGAAAATTTTTAGGGTCAAATTAGAAATTCAGAAAAAAAAATTGGCATAAAATCATAATTTTAGTAAAATCTAGGGACTTGATCATAATTTTCTATAATTTCAAATCTTGGTGAGGATATAGTTACATAGAGGATTATTACATAGATTGAGGTAAGTACTGTACATGCTAAATTTAGGCCAAGAGCAATATCTTCTTTTCATCTTGGGCCCAATATCAAGTAAAGCCCAAATTTATAATTGTATCCAGCAGGACTTAAACCATTATCATCTAAAGCCCAAATTAACAGACAACCCAAAGAGACATTCAATTAATTCCCCAACTGCCATATCCTCTCTTTTTCCAATAAATATACTAATCCCCATATACAAATATTCTTCATCACCGAAAGCTAAGACTTCAAACACATTGTAAGTCCCACTTTATAAATATAGCTACCGTGCTAACTAAAAATGTAATATCTATCAACCTATAAATAGAAGCAGAATTCAGAAATAGAGGGCATTCAAGCTTAAGCACTCTTACTTGAGCTCTCAATGTTGGACAATTATGACCCATAACGTCACTATTTGTACAGATCATGGTATTGTTGTACAAATTAACTATGTGACAAAGGAGATTGCACTCTTATCATTTGTGATTAGATCACCAAGATATATAAATGATAGGTGGTCCTTATGATTTGTTCCTGGATTGAGAATGATATGAGACAGTATCAGTCCATTAAGGATAAATCATTAAATATCCATAGTCAGAGTATTATCGAGATTGGACATCGATAAATACATAAAAGACTAGTATTACACTTGTGCGCGTTGTGAGTGTTGGACAATTATGACCCATAGCGTCACTATTTGTACAGATCATGGTGTTGTTATACAAATTAACTATGTGACAAAGGAGATTGCTCTCTTATCATTTGTGATTAGATCACCCTAGATGTATAAATGATGAGAGGTCCCTATGATTTGTTCATGGATGGAGAATGATATGAGACAGTATCAGTCCACATAGGATAAATCATTAAATATCCATAGTCAGAGTATTATCGAGATTGGACATCGATAAATGCGTAAAAGACTAGTATTGCACTTATGCACGTTATGAGGGCATAACGGGCATAGTTCTTATATATTTAAGTATTGGATACTTATGCAAGTGTAAGTAGGAGGTTGTGTTTCACCGATGGTACGGGAAACAGCTTCGCTCTGGATAGACCCCCTCAGAATCCCATTGGTAGTATGATTGTGTGTCTATGGGAGTCCGACATCAGGGTAGGTGTATTTGGTCTTAACCTGAGACTTGCACCGCTAATACTTACGATAATCAATATACTTTGGTTGAGGTCGTCTAGGGCTTTAACCGGTTCTGTGTACGCCAATACTGGGTATGTTGAGAATCGTAGAGTATTGGGTGTGATGTCAAGACGGAAGTATCACTCCAGTCATAGTGGAGATGATGTCACGTAGGATACGGTATTAGTGCTCTTAAGTGCTGCGCGGCCATTGGGATATTATGACTAGGTCATGTATATCCGATTATAGAGACTAGTTACCGGACATCCGACATGTGCTTCGTACGGGGCAGACACAACTCCAGCCCCAGGCCTCGAACGTGACTATCAGATACTAGATCGATATGCACTATACGATGTATACTACGCCTGATACAGATCCTTCATTCCTGTAAGGATATTTCCGGAGAATTGGGTAGGCATGGTGCTTTGCTAGAAGCCAACCTTGTCTTGTGAATCGGTAAAACGTAGTACTTGGTACTTACGTGTTCGGATAGTCCGACGACCGTATTTACTGCCAACATATCCGGGGATCTCATGGGTCGCTTCCCAATGATTCACCGATGATGTATGACTCACACTTTAATTAATCTGGGATTAATTCGATGAGAGAGAAAATTAATCTGGGATTAAATACGGAGATATTTTATTTGGGATAAATATCGTCTAAAGAGAGAGAACGTGATTAATTTGGAATTAATCGGTAAAATAAATTTAATAGTTAAATTTGATTTTTCTATTTAATTTATCGAATGGGCTAAAATTAATATATCGGATATATTAATATGAATTGGATTTCATTACGAAATTAAAGTCGGACTTTAATACGAACGAACGAATTAATTTAGAATTAATTTGTAAACGACGTTCGTAATATATTTGCGAGGCATCGATATTTAATTAAATTAGATTTAATTATTTAACGACGGAAGTTTGTTTAATCGGATTAAACGAAACCGAGCCGCGACAAATGTTCGTAGAGATATTTGAATTTTGAATTCAAATATTTGGGGCCCATGTGTGGTAGGTGTACCTACCACCCAACTACCTTGTTTTGCTTTTACAAACCATTTACCCACACCTACCAAGTTTAGGGTAAAAGGTGAAATGATTTTACCTAAAATATAAAAGCAAAATATTTCTCTACACTTTGGTAATTATCATTATTCATTAGATGAATTTTGGAAACCCTAGTGAACTCTCTCTCTCTCCCATCTTCTTTCTTTCTCACGCCCATTGAGGGGCTGCTCACTGCCTGAAAATGGCGTCCATGGAAGCAAGAATATGTGGATTTTGTGGCAAGATCTAAGTGCTAGCACACTCCTAGGAGACATACGAAGGTGTTAGGGAAACCCACCCACGAGCCGGGAATCGTTAGACGAAGCTTGGAGCTTCAAATCTCAGCTCAAAAACTGAAAAATCAAGATAGTGGACTGCTGCAGTGGGCGCCACTTTGATGAAGGAAAATCAAGTTTTGTTCTTCGTCAAATCGTCTCAACCGATCGATGTGAGTATTCCGCTACCTCCTTTAATGTATTCACACTTGTTTATCATGCTTGTTATGATCTTGGGACCTAAATAGAAACCAATAGTGAGGGCACAACATCATATTTCTCATATATTTGGGTATAGGATACTCATGCAAGTGTAATAGGAGGTTGTGTTTTACCGATGGTACGGGAAACAGCTTTGCTCTGGATAGACCCTATCGGAATTTCATTGGTAGTATGACTATGTGTCTATGGAAGTCCGAAATCAGGGTAGGTGTATTTGGTTTTAACCTAAGACTTGCACCGCTAATACTTGCGACAATCAATATACTTTGGTTGTGGTCGTCCGAGGCTTTAACCGGTTCTGTGTACGCCTTTGCTGGGTATATTGAGAATCGTAGTGTGTTGGGTGTGATGTCAAGACGGAAGTTTCACTCCAGTCATATGGAGATGATGATCGCGTAGGGATACAGAACTGGTTCTCTAAAAAAGTTACAACCGACAGGATAATATGACTTGTTCATGATTATCCGATATTAAAAAGACTAGTTGCTCGTAATCCGATATATGCTTCGTACAGGGCAGACACTGAACCAGCCCCAGGCGTTGCATGTGATCATCCGATACTGGATCGAAATACGCAATACTACATATACTATGCCTGATATAGATCCTTATATTCATGTAAGGATATTTCTGGAGAATTGGGTAGGCATGACGCTTTGCTAAAAGCCAACCTTGTCTTGTAAATCGGTATAAACGTAGTACCAGGTACTTACGTGTTCGGATAGTCTGACGATCGAATTTACTGCCAACATATCAGGGGATCTCATGGGTCGCTTCCCGAAGATTCACCGATGACGTATGACTCGTACTTTTAATTAATCTGGGATTAATTAGATGAGAGAGAGAAATTAATCTGGGATTAATTGCGGAGATATTTTATTGGGGATAACATATTATTTAAAGAGAGATAACGATTAATTTGGAATTAATCGATTAATTAATATATTCGATATATTAAACGAAATTGGATTTCGACGCAGAATTAAAATTAGATTTTAATTCGGCGAACGAGTTAATTTAGAATTAATTCGTTAACGACATGAATAGTGACTTCGCTAGGCGTAATCATTTAATTGCGTCGCAACGGAAAATTCGTTAATTTGGAATTAGCGAACCTGAGCCCGGGATTATTTGCGAGCGCATTCGCATTTCGAATTCGAGTGCGGCACACAAGTCAAATCATGCGTCAAATCGCTAGTCACATCAAGCGTCAAATCATGTCACTTTGAGTGATGTGACAATTGATTGATTGATTGATGTGACTTGATGGAAGTTGATGGAAAGCATTTATGGCTTTAATTGTTTGATTTTTTAAAAGCCAAAATTTGGTATGTGATTTTAGAAATCTATTACCAAATTACTTTTACACATTTCCATCTCTCTCTTTTCTTTTTGGAGCCAAAATCCTTCTCTCTTATTCACGCCCATTTGGGCTGCTCTTGACTGGTTTTTCTGGGAAACACCGAGAGCAATGGGAAGCGAAAGTATGGGAAATTTGTGGCAAATTTCAAGATAGCTAGCACTCCGAGAGACATGCGAAGGTGATAGGGAAGTCCACCCAAGAGCATGGAAGTTCAACACAAGCTTGGAGCTTGCTTGGAGGACCAACAATGGCCGAATCTTGGAGAGTGAAACCAGTGAACTGCCGAGCATGCAGTGTGCAGAAAATAAGATTTTTGTTCTGTTGGTGTTTTCTAAGGTCCCAAGATCATAAACAAGCATGAAATATGTGTGAATACAAATCAACGAAGTTGCAGAATACTCACATCGATCAGTTGAGCAACGCTACGACGAACAAAAATCGATTTCTGCTCTTTGACAGTTCACGGCAGTGAGCAGTCCATGGTCCTCCATTTTCGGTTCCATCTTCAAGAATCCAAGCTCCAAGCTTCGTCAAACGATTCCCGGCTCATGGGTGGACTTCCCTATCACCTCGCATGTCTCTCGGAGTGCTAGCTCTTGTGATTTGTGCCACAAAAATCACACACTCATGCTTCCCTATCTCACGGTTTTGACAGAAACCAGTGAAGTAATTTGCCCCATGGGCGTGTGAGAGAGAGAGAGATGAAGTGAGAGAGAGATGAATTTGGTTGATGGTTAAAGTGTATCTAATACACTTATGTGAATTTCAAATTCATTTCATGTGAATTTGGCTTTCAAAAAGTCAAGCAATTAAAGCCAATCAACCTCCAACAACTCACATCACTCATGAATAGTGACTTGCGTCAATCACTCAAAGTGAAAGACATGCATCACTTGATTGACGAATGATGTGACGCTAGTTGCGACTAATGATTTGACGCTTGATTTGACTTGCGTGCCGCATTCGAATTCGAAATGCGAATGCGCTCGCAAACAATCTCGGGCTCAGGTTCGCTAAATCCAAAATAACGAATTTTTTGTTGGGACGTAATTAAATCTAATTTAATTAAATAATCATGCCTAGCATAATTACTATTCACGTCGCTAACGAATTAATTCTAAATTAATTCGTATTAATTCGTTTGCCCGAATTAAAATCTAATTTTAATTTCGCGTCGAAATCTAATTTCGTTTAATATATCAAATATATTAATTTCTCGATTAATTCCAAATTAACTGTTATCTCTCTTTTAATGATATTTTATCCCAGATAAATATCTCCACAATTAATCCCAGATTAATTTTCTCTCTCTTCTAATTAATCCCAGATTAATTTAGAGTGCGAGTCATACGTCATCGGTGAATCTTCGGGAAGCGACCCATGAGATCCCCGGATATGTTGGCAGTAAATACGGTCGTCGGACTATCCGAACACGTAAGTACCAAGTACTACGTTTGTACCGATTTACAAGACAAGGTTGGCTTCTAGCAAAGTGCCATGCCTACCCAATTCTCCAGAAATATCCTTACAGGAATAAAGGATCTATATCAGGCGTAGTATATGTAGTATTGCGTATGTCGATCCAATATCGGATGATTACGTGCTAGGCCTGGGGCTGGAATTGTGTCTGCCCCACACGAAGCACATGTCAGATGTCTGGTAACTAGTCTCTATAATGAGATAAACATGACCTTGTCATTTTATCCTGATGACTGCAGTACTTAAGTGTACTAGTATCGTATCCTACGTGACCATCATCTCCATATGACTGGAGTGACACTTCCGTCTTGACATCACACCCAACACATTACGATTCTCAATATACCCAGCATAGGCGTACTCAGAACCTGTTAAAGCCCTGGACGACCACAACCAAAGTATATTGATTGTCGCAAATATTAGCGGTACAAGTCTCAGGTTAAGACCAAATACACCTACCCTGATTTCGGACTACCATAGAAACATAATCATACTACCAATGGAATTCCGAGGGGGTCTATCCAGACCGAAGCTGTTTCCCGTACCATCGGTAAAACACAACCTCCTTTTACACTTGCATGAGTATCATATACCCAAATATATGAGAACTATGCTGTTGTGCCCTCACAACGCGCACAAGTGTAATACTAGTCTTTTACTTATTTATCGATGTCCAATCTCGATAATACTCTGACTAGGGATATTTAATGATTTATCCTTCGTGGACTGATACAGTCTCATATCATTCTCTGTCCAGGAACAAATCATAGGGACCTCCTATCATTTATATATCTAGGTGATCTAATCACAAATGATAAGAGTGCAATCTCCTTTGTCATATAGTTAATTTGTACAACAACACCATCATCTGTATAAATAGTGATGTTATGGGTCATAATTATCCAACATGTTCGTCGAAGCGTCGCTCAACCGATCGATGTGAGTATTCCTCAACTCCGTGATGTATTCGCATGTTTATTTTTTGCTTGATAATCGATCATCGAGACTTAGAGATCTCCAACACTCAAAGCCTCTCACTCTCTAAACACCGATCCACCACCCTTACGGTAGTCCACGGAGGTCAAGGTAACATCATATCTTGCTCTTCCTTATATACCGTTGGTCTTCACTACTGAATTGAGCTTCAGAGTGCTTACGACACCAACCACACCAATGGGTAGAGACTCTCCGCTCACCCTACCTTTATTTTGCAGGATCTCTAGTGCCCCATCATATAAATTCTCAATTGTGGACCTCAAGTGCAATCCAGTGTCTATAATTTGGTGCCCACTGTGGGGCCTTAACGATTTATAGCAAGTGAAGATCTCTCAATCTATGATATTTTCAACACAGCCACTCATGGCTTCTGGTAGCGAGCAGACAACAGACCATGTGGCCGCTCAGTTGGCCATTCTCCAAGAACGATTACGAGCTTTGGAGGAAGAAAACTTATCATGCGAAGCTCCAATACAAACTTCCAGAAAAAGTTAGAAAAAATTTCCTTAACCTTCCAATATCGCGAAACTCCGGATCACCCCAACAATCCTACCATTCGATCAACCTTCTTGGAAGCACTCAACAATGTGGCAATCAAAAATCCGCCATCAGAAAACCATCCACCAAATCACCAAAAGAAGTCAACACGTCTCTCCAACCAACCAAGCACAGCAAGTCGCCTCCACCATGCGCAAGGAAATGCAGGAGTTCAAAGAGAAATTTTTGTCTAGCCTACCTGGTGTCAGACTACCAATAAGGAAAAGTTGAGCCGAAATAATTTCAGACACTTCCTTTTTAGGGGCCATTACTTCCATTGAACTCCCACGTAAGTTTAGCCCTCCATATATGAAACTGTCTGATGGATCCATGGACCCAGATGACCATATGATCCATTATAAATACAAGATGATGTCTATAGGTGTGGCTCCTCATCAATGGGAAGCTGGAATATGCAGAGGGTTTGGAGAGACATTGGTAGGCCTCACATTCACTTGGTTCATCAATCTACCTTATCGAACTATTGGGTCGTATCAAGAACTAGCTGATATGTTTGTGGAACACTTTGCCAGCTCCTGTAAACTTGAGAAGACCTCGGACGACCTCAATACAATTCAGCAGTGGAAGGGAGAATCTCTTCGAGGCTACGTACTATGTTTCAACAAAAAGAGAATATCCATTCCAGATCTCCACCAGCCAACTACTGTTGAATCCTTCAGAAACGAACTGCTAGCGGACAATGGACTTTATAAGAAGCTAACAAAAGTCTGATGCTACATTATGGATCAAGTGATGGCCCGAGCCCAAATCGAAATCAGATGGGAGGAAGATAAAAGGAACAAGAAGAGAAAAGGTTCCTCCAGTCTATAAAATGAAAGAATACCGAATCCTCTCAAGCGACTTAAAGAATTCAATGGCAAAGGTCCGCAGTCAGTCGACAGAAGGGTTTATCAAAGGAGGGACCATCGCCCTCTTAACCAAGATTTTAATCGCCGACCCTTATAATAAAAAGTCTAAGACAAAACTTCTTATAACATCCCAAGACTTCCAGACTACAACTTCACCGTTTCTCTAGGATAACTGGTCTCAGTCCTCAAGAAGATAGAGAACGAAGTGAAATGGCCCTCACACTCCAAAGACGTTTCTACCAGGAAGGACACAAGTAAATAGTGTGAGTTTCACCGAGACTACGGCCATACGACAGCTATTTGTGTGGCCTTGAGGTTACAATTGCTGAAGCTACTAAACAAGGGGTATATAAAGAACTTGCTAATAGAGAATGGCAAGACTACATTGGAATGGAGAGACGAAATGGACGAACGGAGACAGCCCCCAACCACCACCACCAATAAACAATACAATTAATTTTATTTAAGGCGGATCTGAAGTCAGTGGTATTTCTTACTCAGTCGCCAAATGACACACAGGGGTAGCTGCGATGGGGATGCCCCATTCTACAATATCAATTGAAGGGATGTTCATCGACCTGACAATCTAATTCACTGACGACAACAGGGCCAGTCGGATGAACCCTAACCACGACGCCTTGATAATCTCTTTACAGGTTGCGAACTTTATGATCAAGCGGGTGCTGGTTGATATAGGATCCTCAACCAATATCATCTTCATTACTGCTCTCACCGACATGAGGGAGAGTTAGATAAGATCAACCGACAGTCGACTGCACTGATAGGGTTCAGTGGGGAATAAAAGTTCACTTTGGGAAAAATATCGCTCCCAGTATACGCATGAGGGATCAAAAAAATCACCATATTCTTGGTCTTGGATTGTCCATCAGCCTACAACTTGATAGTTTGATGACCTTGGATTCACGACATGAGAGCAGTCTCTTCCATCTACCATCAAGTGATGAAATTCCCCACCAAGTGGGGCATCCAAGATATCAAATGAGACCATCTTGCCTCAAGGAGTTGCTATCAGATGACTTTGAAAGCCAAGTCTCAGTCTCCGTAGCAATTACAAGAAGGATCTCATGGAGCTGAGCAGGATCGGCGCAACATCGAGGAACTCGATGAGGTCTAGATTCATCCACAGTATGCAGGTCACAAAGCCCAGATTGGGGCTTACCTTGAACCCAAGCTACTCACTGATCTAATTGACTTTCTCAAAGAGCGACACGACCATTTTGTCTGGTCCCATAAAGATATAATAAGTATAGGTCCTGAGATGATAACCCACGAACTATACATGGACCTAGACTACACCTATGTCAGATAAAAGAGGATAAAATTTGCTCCAGAAAGTAACCAAATCATTGACAAGGAGGTTTAAAAAATGCTACAAATGGAGCCATTAAAGAAGTCCAATACCCTGAGTGGCTTGCAAACATCGTCGTGGTTCGAAAAAAGAATGGAAAGTGGAGAGTCTGCATCGACTTCACTGATTTAAACAAGGCATGTCCAAAAGATTCATCTCCTCTACCTCATATTGATTCAATGGTCGATGTTACAGCATGACATAAGTTTTTGAGCTTCACGGACGGTTACTCAGGCTACAATCAAATCCTCATGCACCCGAACGACCAAGAAAAGACAGCCTTCATCACCAACAGAGGTATCTATTGCTACAAAGTGATGCCATTCGGACTCAAAAATGCTGGAGCCACCAACCAATGTCTCGTCAACAAGAGATTCTCCCAATAAATCGGGAAGACCAGGGAGATCTATATAGATGACATGTCGGTGAAGTCATTGAAGGCCGAGCAACACCTAGAGCACTTGGGGCAGACATTCGACATAATGAGAAAATATGGCATGAAGCTGAACCCTATAAAATATGCCTTCGATGTTGCTTCAGGCACGTTCTTTGGCTACATGGTCACTCGACGAGGGATAGAAGCTAACCCTTATCAGATTAAGTCCATCCTTAACATCCCCTCTCCCACCAGCCCGAAAGATGTCATGTGACATACATGGAAGATTGCGGCTCTGAACCAGTTCATATCTAAGTCTACAGACAAAAGTTTTTTATTTTTCTCTACCCTCAAGAAATTAAAGAACATCGAATGGAACTAGGCCTTCGAAGATGTTTTGGAGGAGCTCAAGAGGTATTTGGCCATTCCACCACTCATTTCAAAGCCAGTCGATAGTGAAAGGCTTTTCTTCTATTTAGGGGTTTCAGAGCAAACATTCAGTGTATTATTGATCATAGAAGAAGAATGGACATAACTCCCAATCTACTATATGAGTAAAGCTCTACTCGACATAGAGACACACTACACCCAAATGGAGAAGTTGGCACTTGCTTTAGTAACATAGGCCTAGAAGCTACACCCCTAAGGGCATCCAATCACTGTCTACACTTCCTACTCCCTAAATAGCGTACTTCATAAACCTGGACTCTATAAGAGATTGGTGAAATGGGCTGTGGAGCTTGGAGAACATGACATCACTTACCTGCCACAGACCGCTATCAAATCTTAGGCATTAGCAGACTTCATGGCGGACTTCAGCCCCAGCCTTCAAGTCCCCGCTAAATTAGAAGTCTAATGTGTCTAATCGAAAGCCACTTGGAAATTTTCAGTCGATGGATCTAGCAACAAACGAGGATGCGGGTTAGGACTTGTAATCATCACCCCTAAAGGCGATACGCTACAACAGACAGTCAAGTTTGGTTTCAAAGTCACCGATAATAAAGCTGAGTACAAAGCTCTGATAGCTAGATTAACTTTGGCCAAAGACTTGGGAGCCAAAAAGATAGAAGTTTAAGTCAGACAGCTCATTGTCAACCAACTCCAAGGATCATACCAATCATGAAACTCGCAAATGGCTTCCTAGTTACATAAGGTTAAAGAACTTTGGTCGACATTTAAGGAACTCACAATATCACAAGTTCCTAGAATTGAAAATACTCGTGCTGATGCTTTGGCCACCCTCGGTTCGATAATGCAAGGGGACAAACCCCAATATATTCTAGTGGTATACTTACAATGGCCATCCATCTAGAAGGAGGAAACTAAGGTCTTCGCCTCAGTTACTCCAGTCGACTCTTGAATAACTCCATTAGTGAAATACTTGCAAGCCTTCATTTGGAAGAACATCACATGTCTATTCGGGTTGCTGAGGGAGATTATGACTGATAGTGGTTCTCAATTCATCAGCCACCACTTCCAAGACTTTTGCAAGAATTAGGGTATCAAACTTATGAACACTATAAAGAAAAGATTGGAAAAAGTAAAATAGGCATGGGCAGACGAGCTCACAGGAGTCTTGTGGTCATATAGAACAATTGCTCGTTTATCGACTGGAGAAACCCCATTCTCACTAGCGTTTAGAGCCGAGGTAGTCATCCCAACAAAAGAAAACATCTTATCTCCACTCTACCAGTGGCTCGAAGAAGACTCCAATCGACAGCTTATTAACCATATCTTTGATACTATTGATGAGCTAAAAGAACAAGCTTTCATACGACTAGCGACCTATTAGCAGAAGATGTCAAGGTATTTCAGCAAAAATGTCAGATGTCGAACATTCAAAGAAGGAGAATGGGTCCTACGTAAAGTATTCCAGGACACCAATGAAGTTGGAGATGGGAAGCTTGGACCTACATTGGAAGGCCCATACATCATTACTAAGGTTGTTGGACAAGGAGCCTATAAGTTGAAAACTAAAGATGGGAGACCTATTCAAAATAGCTAAAACATTGTACATCTCAAGCGATTCTACAAGTAGACCTTCTAACTAAGAGTCATAAACCAGCCACTCGACAAGTAACTGCTCTATGACTAGGGGACAAAGAGACTACCTTGTAGCCTTTATCCACTTTGAATTTGTTAGAAATTTCCCACTATTTCATAACTTGGCTTGAGGGCATTCCCCTCATTAAGTTAAGATTACTTAAGTATCTAGGTGATATTTCTAAAAACAAAACTCAAGTGACAGTTAAAACATGAATCAAAGACAAAAACTTGGGCGAAAAGAAAGTTCATATTAAGAAAACAAAGTGTTTTAAGATAAGCGCCATTGGCCGATAATAGACAATTAAAAAAGTTAAAAATAAATCTCTTCAATCCTCGGGAGCTTCAGAAGGAGCTTCAATAGTAGTAGGAGCATCTCAAACAATAAGATAAGCCTTTAGTTCAGTGGGATTTTCTTCCATTAGCCTAGACCCTTCTCCTACATCTTCAACTTTCCCAGTGACACCTTAAGGCTCCTACTCCATTCTAGAAATTTTTCCTTTAGTCTTAGCATTAACATCCTCACTAGTTAATTCTTTCGAACCAACCTCTTCACATTCTTCATCTTCTTCACCCTCAGTCGACAGCGAAAGGCCAACCTTGATTCTTTCATTCAATATTATCCACTTCTTTGGGTTTCAAGTGCTATGTTCCCCAACCAAAAAAAATTGCATTAGGCTACTTCTCTCAGTTTTCTCCCCTTCTACAGCCTTCAAACATTCCTTATAAGCCTTAATCTCAGTCGACGTCTTCTCCCTTTCATGCTTCAAGATAGATTTAGCTTTCTTTGTTTCACCTTCAACCTCCTTCATTTTCTTCTTCATTGCCTCCATAGCCGACTTATCTTCCGTTAATTCTTTCATCAGAGCTGTGTTCGACTTCTCCACATCCCTCACCCTTCTCTTACTCACTTCTGCATACTTTTGTTGGTAGATGGCCCATTCTAGGGTCTACAAGAGATTAAAGATATTAGTATAAGTGAGCAGTCTCATTCGATAAAAACTGAAAATATGATTCAAAGTTTACCTCATAAGAGCGGGCAACAACCCTCTTCGCGGACTCCACATGATCCAAGGTCATTTGTCGATATTCATCTTCTTCTAGTAACAGCCCTTTGATAAAACCAGATAAACTAAAAGGATCCGATATAACGGTCTTATCCCGTGGGATCTTTATCACGAAATTCTCAATATCTTCCTCCAGGTCGATCAGAGGCTCCGTCTTTTTTGAAGACTGGCCGACCTCAGTAGATTGTTTCACCATCTGCTCCGAAGGAAGCTTAGCTGGAACACTCTTATTGTCCAAGAGAAGCTCTGCCACAACTTTAACTTCATTCTCTTTGGTTTTCTTGCTCTTCCTTTTGGCCATCATCTCATTCGCCGTTGGTAGCTTGAAACGACCAGCCATGATTTATGCTGAACATAAGATCTCTTCAGGTGTTAGTGGCTTCAAAAACAAAAGATTCTCGTACACTAGTTGACACGCCCAAGTGCCCAAAATGATGGCCAAAATTAATTTAGTCAAAGCCAAAGGGTACCTTCAGTATCAAACACTTCCTTCCATAACGGAGTCAACCTTAATTTCTTATCCTCCAACACGACCCTCTAATTCCTCTATAGAGCAGGTAAGCGGTGCCGTCGGGAGTTACGTCTAATCAACGATTTCGAGATAAACCTGCGAAACAGGAAAATGATGAACATCAGTCAAGAAACAAATCAACAATGCAATATTATTGAGAAAAACACACACTCACTTGATATGTTATAGTACTCAGGGATACGACCAGCCCCAGTCGACCTAAAAACAACCTCTCCCTTTACAAAATAATAAAGTTTCAGCCATTCTCTCCGGTCATTTTTTGTCAATCCTACTACAAAGTGCTCTCTTTTTTATTGAAAAAAAAAAGAGATATCTCCCCTTTTCAATCACGTGCTCCTTCAGGTAGTACGTATAGAGCAGATCTTTAACCCCAAACCTAATCCCCAATTCGTACGTCATGCACTCAACTGAAAATAACACTCTCCAAGTGTTAGGCATTGATAAGTGCGGTTTATACCCACTTATTTCTGCACTTTTAGCTTATTATTTTATTATATTCTATATCATTTAATGTATTTTGTAGTTTGTTTTATGTTTTATCGATATGAAGCATTGAAACATGGATCTTGGGGAAAATGGCTTGTTTTAGGACCTTCAGGACCCATCGGAAGCACGCGGGAAGGCTAAAAATGCAGAAACGATCAATCTTGAAATTTAGCCTGGCGTCGCGACACCCTTATAGGATCTCCATACAGATTTACGAGAGTTGAGCGTTGCGACACCACTTCCGGCATCGCGATATTGCGGCAGACGTCCAGAAACTTAAGAAATTGTTATTTTACATGAACAATGACTCCAAGACTTTCCTATAAATATAGAGGCTCATCCAAAACCCTAAGAGAGGAAGCTAATACATAACACGAAGACTCTAAACACATATTTTAGAGAGATCCAAAGATAAAGATTGAAGAGCTACAAGAGGAAACGAAGGCGGTGGTGTCCAAAGATGAATGGATTCGATTCGGGTTTAATCTTCTAGTTTTTTCTTTAAACTCTAATTATTTCTATTAGATTCATGACCCTAGTTTTATTGTTTTATTATTTGGTCATGAACTAACTCTATTATTCTAGATGATGTTATAGTCAATGCTTGAACCTACGTATTGTTTGTCAATTTGATTTTTATGAAGTTTTAATTCTGTTTATTTATATTCTCTTGTGTTTATTGCTTATAGTTTGTTCGCCACAAATTGAGATGATGCATGTTTAGAATATATCATTCGTGAGAGAGGGATTTTGAATAGGATACAGAGAATATAACTTAGGATATTTTTAGAGTTCAAGAGAATCTATAATCCCTTTGAAGTCGTTAACAAAGAATCATAGAGCGTAATGAGTTATTGATTACTAGATTTTTATAGGGATGTCGAAGTCGGTAATTAAATCATGATCTAAAATTGAAAAAATGTTCAATGTGAAAGTTTTAGGTCTCGGTCTTAGATTTCCAATAATATAAAATTCATAAAAATCGAAGATTATATGAAACAGTTATAGCCCAAATACTAAGGGTTGTTCGGAGTGTAACATCGATCAAATTTCGTATCGGAACTACAAGGAATTTGTCGAATGTCCAAAAAGTCATTTCATGAGCACATACATGCTTGAACATGATTCATATCATGTATTATTCCACATTTAGCATGGTAGTCATTGGAATTACCGGGCAGTGGTTGTCGGGATTACCGAGACGTTATATTTTCTCCCTTCTTAAATACAATTCGTCCTCAAATCCTTTTTTGGATTTAACTCTCAGGTCTATCTTGGGTTAAGAACATCTGTGTCTCTATTACTCTCATCATCCTTAACTTCATTTCTGCTCTTCTGCCCAAGGATTCAGTACTATGACTTATTGGAATCTCTTATCCTGGTACACTTTATTCGATTCTTGTAGCTGAAAGCTTTAACTTTGGGAGTCCCTGAAACTAAGTCTATTTACTCTTTATCCTAAAATTAGTTCGGTTAGTTCCATGTATAACCAAATTCACCATGAAGTCTTTGTTTTATGTAATTCACACCATTTTCTTTTTCAATCCTTACAAACCCTCACCATAACATACTATTAATTGAATTAGGTTTATCTTTTACTAAAACTGTTTATTCCTCAACTTATAGCTCCCGTAACACTTACCATCTAGACACTGTCTTATTATAACATATATATATATGATTCATGCTAGTTTGATTTCATCCCATATTTATTTCATTTCGTTATTCTTATTCCATCTGTTTTAATACCAATCAAGTCTGACGACCTTAATTTCCTCGTGTTTCATGCAAACTTCAAAGTTCATCATCTTCTCCTTATAATATAGGCCATTTAATGCTCTCTCCAACGTTATTTGCGTTCATTAGTATGCCGCGGTCTCCTCTACTTTTTGAATTTACTACGTAAACTTTAGTATTCGTCATGAACCTTGATTACAGGAAAACTAGTACAATACTAACTCCCTCAGGAAACTGTATTACTTAAAATATAGTACTTGTAATAATGCTCGTAAATAATGTTTTACTACGTCACATATCTTGCCTTGTCTTCTGATTTCTGATACTTTCGAGTCTCCAGACATACCAGTATTTCCTTTGGTTAGGCTTTTTCATATATTGCTACAATTTTGGATGTAAGTGTATAGAAGAATGATCTTGTTAGATATTTCCTTAGCTCCACATGGTCCATCTGATTCTAGTATTATTCTTCTTATTTTATCTATTTGACTATTTCTTTCTCCTTGCTAAATTTCAATTACTATCAGTTCTGACCTTCATGTTCTCGAATCTCCATTTATCTATGGGGCTTGGGACCTCATAGTTTATGATCAATCTCTTTATATACTCTAAGTTTATCATCACAGTTTCCAATATCTCTTAAATCCAGAATATTAATTCTTGACATATCTCTGACGGTTTTCTTCTGGTTGGCTTAAAACTTAACGGGATGCATCATTGTTATATGAACTACATGTATACTAGTGTGGAATAGGTTATCAAAGTAAACTATATGTCCTTACTGTTGACGTCGATGATGACAATTCAATTTTTGGTTAACGTCCATGCTCAATTTCCTTGGTTATTTTATATCACGCTCTCCATAATTTGTTTCAGGTCGTACTGTGTTTTTTTCCTAACTATGTTCATTATGTGGAAAATTTATAGGTTATGCTCGTGACCTTCCTTTCATTCCCTTTTAATAGAATTCTAGTCTTATTCCCATACTGAGAAACCTTATTGTTATGCACTTATGTCATTGCCTATCTAGTACTATTTTCTATCGTCATCTTACCTCAACAATTCTACCTCCAAACCTTTTACTTAAAGTCTTTTTGTCTTTTTTTTCTGTTCTAATCTATACTTGGAACTTCTGTGATCTATATCTTTGTCTTATTATCCGAAGAATATTACCTTTTAAAATGTCTATTTCCTTACCTTATAGGATACCATATTACACCACAAGTTCACTTGCTTCTGGGAATATCAGTGGGACGTATCTCAAGGTCCATCATTACATCTGTTGTCTAATGAGGGTTGGGAGGGTGGGGTTGATCCTGAAGTCTTTTTGATTGAAGTGGCCTCACTAGCTATGCATGCTGTATGTGCATATGTCGTTCGTTTATAATCCTAGGATTTCCTTATTGAAATAAGTGATGTTGTGCTCTCTTTTTACTGCTAGGAACTATTTGAGTTACCTCCTTCTACTTTGCTCCTAATTATTTTTCGTCTATTGATCATACTATCTTTCATTGGGAACCTTCTTAAGGCTCATGCTCTCTCAAAATCCTATGATTACGCCCAAATATGACTCGCGGTTATCGCATTATAGCTGGGGTGTCGATTCCTCAGAGAGATGGTTATAGGAACTAATTTACTCAAACAAAAACGTTAACGGTAACTTAATAAATAAAACGATAGGATTTGTAATTAAATTAAAGATAAATAAAATAATGAACAGATATTTAAAGATAATGGCAGATAGATATGACAAAGCTTCGGGAATCCCTCTTGCATCGAACTCCTATATTTAGTTATTAATTCCTTTTATTACACAATTGAAGGTTTCACATCCTAAACCAACAACCGGAAGATATTCAATTCTAAGCATATTAAATTCTAAGGTGATTAATGATTATCTTCTCTATGTTAACAGCATACAAAAGTCATCGTTACGAGCTATCTAACGTCGACAATATACCCTCAGGCAATAGTGCAGCAGAAGACCAACACATAAAACGACTTTTACCAATCACAATTAAATTCGGAAACCACACATAGAAGAAGCGTGACTGGATCTATATGGGATTTGACAAAACATAATTTCTAGATTAAATAATCGAAAGATAATAGAAAATAACAACCATTAGTTTTATTAAATGATTAAAAGGTTCGTAGGAATCAAAAATATAAATAATAAAAATCCAACACAAGAGTTCATCCCTAACTTTGCTTAGAGGATTAGTTCCCCATAAAAAAAATAAAAATAACCCGGGATTGGAGAGAATTGTTGTTCTGAATCATCACGGCTCCGTATCCTGACTTTACGCTCTGATTTCTTCTCTCCCTGACTCTCGGCACTGCAACCTTTCTTTCTTCTCTTTCACGCATAAGAGCTCTTGGCTCTACCCTCTATTTTGTTGTTTTTGCGCAGGCTCTGGAGCTTCTCAATATTTTTCTTATTTGTTTGCGCAGCTCCTCCTTACGTACAACAACTTTGCATGTATTTATAATGAGACAATTCAAAACCCTATGCAATATGGGCCCCACCTTTCTTTTTCACGTTTTTGTAGATTTTAATAGCAAAGGAAATTTGGAAGCTAAATCACATGGGCCCCACGTGCAAGCTTTTCTTGGTCAAATAGCAACTTGTTTTTGTTCTCTCTCCCTTAGTCACGTGATGCTTTATTCTTCTTTTTGGTGGCGCCATGGCGCATAACTCTCTGGATTTTGTATGGGAGCATGGCGCCATGGCGCCAATACAATTTCTCACTGATTCTTGCTTTTCACGTTCTCGGCTCCTGTGTGCGTCCTATATATCAGTATGGCCCCTAAACACTTGCAATTGTCCCGGGATCCATGTATTAATATTCCTACAAATAAAAATCACTAAATTAGTTTAAATAATAAATATTTCTAAATTAATATAACAATAGAAATTATGTAATAAAATATAAAATATATAACTAAATACTTAACAATAAATCCAGATAAGTGATGTTTCAAAGTACATTTTCATGCACTTATCACAACCCCCAACCAGCTTATTGCTAGTCCCTAGTAATTCAAGCGCAAAATAAAATAAAATAAAACTAAATAAATAAATAAATCTATCTAAGCCACTTTCGTAGGGATCACGATTTCATTTAGCGTATGCAACAAGCCTTTAAACCCCTAAGTGTCCCTAGTGGACAAGTTATAGTCTCGTGAGGGCTTACAGCGACGACACCCACAAACGTCATTCAAAACACACATTCATGCAAAAACAAAAATTAAATAGTCCCAATAGTTTCACATAATTTTGTCCTCAAAGAATGCCTAGTAATGAAATCAGAGAACCTTCAAAGTACTCAACGTAACTCAAATCTAAGTCTTTGAATAAGTCATCTAAGCCAGACTCAGAGTGTGTGTGTGTAAGGTTCGTTCACAACTTTATTCCTAGGTAAGCCAACTCAATGATTTCGTTTAAAAATTGGGATCGATGGGTCAAACCAACCTAGATATCTCAATTAAGCTCTGTAATTGCTTTTATGTGCTCAATATGGTATGATTTTTTATCCTTTGTCTCTATTTTCATTTCCTTTCTTTTTGCATTTTTCTTTTCTTTCTCTTTTTCTTTTTTTTTTTTTTTCTCAACACACCTACCCTTTAAGGTAACATTTCTCCTCATGGTGGTCCTAATACTCGCCCATGGGTAGTTTCACGCTTATCGGTTATAGGTGGTTTATTTTCTTTCTTCAGAGACTTTTCTTTTATTTTCAACCATACCACATGTCATAACACAAGCAAATCAGGATAAACATCTAAGCAAACAGTCATTCATCGACATGCAATTTCTTCAACTAGTCATCTTGCCAACTACTCAGGCTTCCACTGCTAAAAACCTATAATTAAGTGCTTACGAGTCTAATATAGATAAACTATTCAAATCATCAGATAAAAGTGCATTAAAGGACTTATCGTTTCTAAGATTTCACCATAAAACAAAACAATATCATCATTGGACCTATGTTTAACTATCAATGACTAAAATCAAACAAAACAAACAAGCAATTTTTTTTAGATAATAATAAAATGTATTTATGACAAGCATTATCATGCACATGCATACACCCGCACACTTAAAACTTGCATTGTCCTCAATGTAAGATAAATATAAAGAAAAAGGATTAAGGAACAACAGTACCAGGCGCGGAGTTGATCAGATTCCTACTGGTGAGACTTTGGTTGTGTGGTTGTGTAGGTTGTGCTAACTCCTGCATAAACACTCATGCAAACATGAAAAATAAACATGTAATTAGCACACAATAAAATATAACTAAAGTAAATAAAATAAAATAAAATTCAGATGCAAGGGTTGCCTCCCCGCTAGCGCTAAGTTTAACGTCGTCAGCCAGACACAAGCACTCAAGTTGTCATGGTGGTTTCCATCGAGCGTACTGGTGAAGGCAAGAGAGAGAATGTTTGTCTAGCTGTGGCAGTTTATCCATGGATCCTCCTGGGTCCGGAGATTGAAATTTGGTACTGCACATAAGGAAAGATTCGCTCAATGTTCTTTTTAATCTCACAGGTATCATCTTTAATTGAGCATTAACTCTCATTTTCCTCTTTTTTTTTGATTCTTTGGGACCGGTTTCAGTTCATGGGGATTTGATTCAGGTTGTAGAGACGTTGTTTCTGGTAGGACTGTTTCTAGCATGTATGAGTAATGACACTCTTCATCACCATGTGGTTGTTTCTCGACATGAAAACTGTTAAGTTCTAGAGGAGAAGGTACTCTAATTTGAAAAGATGGCACTTGTTCTACCTGAGATGTGTTAGCACTATTATCCTTAGGGTCACCTATAATGTTGAAAGTATTCTGCATCCCCACCTCTTTACCGCTCCTAGTGATTATGACATTAACACCTCTTATACTGGATACCTCATGATCAACATGTGTTATGGGTTGCCCTTGTGGATTTGGTTGAGTTTGAGATGAGAATTTTCCTTGTTTTAATAAACTCAGGTCATTAGTCAATTTAGAGATTTGACTCCTAATTTCCTTTTGGTCTTCAGCTACCTGAGCTATCAACGACTCGGTCCTTTGATTGGTTTTGCTCTGGGTCTCTACAAATGCATGCCAGGTATCCTCTAAAGAATTCATAGGAACGATAGGTGTGTAATACTGTGGGGTACTGTAACTCCTAGGTTATGGTGTCTGGGTAGGCTGATAAGACTCCTGCCACTAACTAACATTGGGATGGTTCCTCCAACTAGGATTATAGGTGTCTGGGTATGGTGTGTGAGGTTTCTGATACATCTCTAATACATGGCATTGTTCGTCATATGTCCCTTTCATCTCACCATATACCGGATACTCTGGGGATTCTAGCTGGGCTACTGAATGCATTGTCTTGCTGTCTTTGGCTATTAAGGCTCATATCTGTCTAGTTAACAGCTCAACTTGTGTCTTAAGGCTATCCTCTTCCCTAAAGTGTTGTAGGATTTTGCTAGAATAAGTGTGTGTCCTATTAGTGTTATCTAAGGCATTGGGTCTAGTCCAAGTATGAGATTTCTTAGCTAGGTCATCTAAATACTCGAGTGCCTTATCAGGGTCCTTTCAGATAAACTCACCATTGCACATTATCTCAACGAATTGGCGCTCCCTAGGGGTCAGTCCATCATAGAAATAACTTACTAAACGCCAACTCTCATATCCATGGTGGGGACAACTCGCTAACAACTCCTTATACCGCTCCCACGTTTGATAAAGGGTCTCGCTGTCTCTCTGGGAGAAGGTGGAAATTTTTCTTTTCAAGGCATCTGTCTTATGGTGTGGGAAATATTTGTCGAAAAATACCTGTGTCATCTCGCCCCACGATCCTATTGACCAAGGTCTCAGAGAATACAACCAGCTCTTAGCTATTTCCTTAAGGGAAAAAGGGAAGAACTTAAGTCTAATTGTGTCGGTAGTCCCAAAACGGTCATGGAAGGTCGCTACTACCTCTTCAAACTCTTTAATATGCACGTAAGGATTTTCACTCTCTAAACCGTGAAAAGTTGGAAGATACTGTATCATTCCAGGCCTAAAGTCTATGTGTGGTGCATTAGGAGGAAACATGATGCACGAAGGTGTAGCTATGCGAGTTGGGTGAAGGTACTCTTCAAGAGTCCTCCTAGGTGGTTTCTCGTATTCACTCATGTTATGTGCGCTAGACGCAGATGGTGTAGAGAAGGAATTTTCAAATATGTTCTCAGAATCTGAGCTTTCTTCTTCAGTCCTAACAAATCTACCATATATATCCCTACGTCTAGACATGTAATTGAAGCTCAAATAATACGGAAAACGGGAAAAAAAAGAAGGTATATAAATAACTAAAATAAATACTAAAATAAAACTACTAGAAACAAAAATAAAAAGAACTAATTAAAAATAAAAATCTAAACAAAAATTAAATAAATTAAAATAAACTAATTAAGCAAATATAACTAAAATAAAAAAAGAACGAAGTTACCGCTTCGTTGTTGAACAAGCAAACCCGCTCCTTTAAGTTGTAAACTGTCTCTCCGGCAACAGCGCCAAATTTTGATTACGCCCAAATATGACTCGCGGTTATCACAGTATAGCTGGGGTGTCGATTCCTCAGTGAGATGGTTACAGGAACTAATTTACTCAAACAAAAATGTTAACGATAACTAAATAAATAAAATGATAGAATTTGTAATTAAATTAAAGATAAATAAAATAATGAACATATATTAAAAGATATTGGCAGAGAGATATGACAAAGCTTCGAGAATCCCTCTTGCATCGAACTCCTATATTTAGTTATTAATTCCTTTTATTACACAATTGAAGGTTTCACATCCCAAACCAACAACCGGAAGATATTCAATTCTAAGCATATTAAATTTTAAGGTAATTAATGATTATCTTCTCTATGTTAACAGCATACAAAAGTCATCATTACGAGCTATCTAACATCGACAATATACACTCAGATAATACTGCAACAGAAGACCAACATATAAAACGACTTTTACCAGTCACAATTAAATTCGCAAACCACACATAGAAGAAGCGTGACTGGATCTATATGGGATTTGACAAAACATAATTTCTGGATTAAATAATCGAAAGATAATAGAAAATAACAACCATTAATTTTATTAAAAGATTAAAAGGTTCGTAGGAATCAAAAATATAAATAATAAAAATCCAACACAAGAGTTCATCCATAGCTTTGCCTATTTTTTTGTTTTTGCGCAAGCTCTGGAGCTTCTCAATATTTTTCTTCTTTGTTTGCGCAGCTCCTCCTTACGTACAGCAACTTTGCATGTATTTATAATGAGACAATTCGAAACCCTATGCAATATGGACCCCGCCTTTCTTTTTCACATTTTTGTAGATTTTAATAGCAAAGGAAATTTAGAAGCTAAATCATATGGGCCCCACGTGCAAGCTTTTCTTGGTCAAATAGCAACTTGTTTTTGTTCTCTCTCCCTTAGTCACGTGATGCTTTATTCTTCTTTTTGGTGGCGCCATGACGCCTAACTCTCTGGATTTTGTATGGGAGCATGGCGCCATGGCGCTAGTACAATTTCTCACTGATTCCTGCTTTTCGCGTTCTCGGCTCATGTGTGCGTCCTATGCATCAGTATGGCTCCTAAACACTTGCAATTGTCCCAGGATCCATGTATCAATATTCCTACAAATAAAAATCACTAAATTAGTTTAAATAATAAATATTTCTAAATTAATATAACAATAGAAATTATGTAATAAAATATAAAATATATAACTAAATACTTAACAATAAACCCAGATAAGTGATGTTTCAAAGTACATTTTCATGCACTTATCATCCTACTTACTCCCTTTGTTGTTCTTCCTTTCGAAGTTTCACTCTATTACTTCGATTTCTTCCTTATCTCAAATCCTTGAACCTCTTAAATCATTACTTCTTTGAAAACTCCATATTTTACAACAGGTCATGTTATCACTATTGAATTTTTTGGTTTGGGTGTTGTTCTCTTACTAATTTGTTCCTTTCTAGTATGGTGGGAAGTACTATATAAGTCGTGTATCTTACCACTGGGGTTGTTATCTGTATTATTTACTTTAGTTCCTTGCTCTTCCGATCCTTTACTTCCTTAACGGCTTTCAGTTATACGATAGGGCATGTTATCACTTCTAGATTTAACTTGGCTTACTAGGAATTCAAACTACTTCATCTCTCATAGAATATCACTATCTTATGATCCTTATCTAGGTTTTATTGAACTCATTGGTTCAGTTGTCTTGTTGTCTCAAGATTTGTCTGTCCTATTAAGTATTCTCATTTACTTGTTCAAATCTTTATTGGGCTCTAAGTTGAGGGGTGACTATATGCATTTCATAGGGATTTGAGAATACTCATTATTATTACTTGTCTAAGTTCAATGATGGTTTAATTAGGTGTCTATACACTTACTGGGTCGAGGCTACTGGAAAGAAGAGTTATCATTCATTTTGTTGTCTATTCTCATTTACTCCATGTTTTAAGGTTCCACAACTTTATCAACCATTCTGAGATCTCCATTTACATTACCGTCATTAAACTATGTTATCTATATTACTATTCATACTAAACTTCCTTATTACTTCCCGCATTCTGCCATATATTATTCACCTCCATAATCTATCTCTTGGCTCCATGTTATGCTACCGAGGCTAATGGTGGTTCATCTTATAGGCCACTTTCTAGATCTATGCTCTAGCTATAGACTTTAGTTATAACATTTAATCTTAATGTCCATACTTGTACTTTTTGTTAACTCTTGAGTGTCTCCAATCTCATGCGTCTATTCTTTTAGACTTACGTAGATTTCTATTGGCATTGGTCTAATCTATGGATTCTTATTGGTATTGCAAGTTTCCCATCTAGGATTATATCAGGTTACTTCTTTCTGACTTTCTTGGACCTTTTCTGGGTGATCTATCTTTTAGTGTTCTCTGTTTCTGTCTTTGGATATACCATCATCGGGTTTTCTTACAGTTATCTTTATCTATACTAGTGAAGGCTAGGATAAGCTTTTACATTTCGATAGATATCATTGTCCTCATTCTAGTACTCTATGTCTCGATAGAGCCTATTACTCATGTAATATGGGTATGAGATAGACTCTGTCAGAACAGTTTTCTTAACTGGTACCACTGAGAGGTTCGAAACCTAGGTAGCTTAGGGGCCATATCTATTTTCGAGTCCTTGACTAAAGAAACTAATAATTTTTCCTTACAACATTCATTTTATTTACTTACGAGCATGGTTTGGATGTCTAAAATTTCTACGTCCTTTTTGGTATCTCAAGTTCACTGGAACTCCCACAACTAATTCTAATTTCTTACTTCTTTTATCTTTCTGACTATCCTTCGTGATTTTGGAAACTTGCTATTTATATGAGATACTCAAAGGCTATTGGATCTGTTTGAAAGAATTTTTTGAGGAAAGAAGAAATCTTACTTGGATATACTCTACATCTTGTTCTTGCTCAGGTTTACTATGTTCCCCTTACCACTATAAGTTCTGGCATTTTCTTGCTATCTCATTATGTATCTCTAACTCTTTTTGCCTCTGGTTACCTTAAGTATCTGTACATCATTCCTTACTTTTCTTATAGCTTTCTTTTTCTAATTCTTTGGGGGAATACTCTTAGAACTTTACTATCTGTTCTCATAGCTTATCTTGAACTTCTGATAATAATTCAGGATAATTACAAAAGGATTTGCAACTAGGACAATGATTATGGTTACTTTCATTAGGAAGAATATTCAACTAGCTTGGGAATTTCTTACTAACCTGTCTATAGTACTTGAGGACGTACTCGAGGATCAGATACTGGAGAGGTAGTGCCTCACATACTAGTATCCTGGGCATACTACGTATATAAGACCCCAATACTCTATCCACTGCAGTCACTGACTCCCTATATCATGCTCTGATACCATATTTGTAACATCTCTCTTTTGGAGATGCTATCGGTAATGAATAGGCTGACCCATTCCCCTGAGACTCTGACTTTCTGAATATGATCAATACTATTAACTCATCTCAATTCTAAACACATGCATAAGGACCGTTGCCCAATCTCAATAACATAGAATGCAACTTAATGCTCATAACTGTTTACTTAATAACAATAGAATTTACAACTTTGTTTATGGACACTTTTACTCAATAAAATAACTGATACCATACTAATATCTGATGCATAACTTTACTGTGACTCTGACTAAACTTTATCTGACTTGACCTGGTGGACCAAACACCCTATTAAGTGCCATAAGTATCTATCCTCTCGAGCTCGTTCTCCAGGTATACCTGCAAAACAGAAACATTGGGAGTATGGGGTTAGATCGTTTGAACGACCTAATGAGTGGACAGTTTAAAATGGAAACTGAAACAAAACTTTATTCTGAAATCAAAACCATCTTATGAAAACTGATTTTCTCTAAAAATCTTTTCTTGTCTGAAAACACATTTCTTTTCTGGAAAACGCTTCTAGAAATTCTTTTTATCTGTAAAACTCTGAGTTTCTCAAAAAACTATTTTTCTTAAAAGCTCTTTTATAAAACCATCATTCTGAAAACTATGTCTCCGAAAATCATATCTCTGAAAATCATAGATCTGAAATCTGTTTCCGAAAATCTGTCTTTGAAAAATCTCTATCTGTAAATCTGTTTTTGAAAAACCTGACGTATGAGGGCGTTACGTCTCGCTATGCCCTAATACGCCTAAACTAGTGGCCTTGGAGTGTTACATCTCACCGTCCCCCAAGTCACTAAATTATATCCAGATGTACATATCAATACTATCATCTCGACTCTGAATCTAGAGTCTAGGGGCGTTACGTCTCGCCGTCCCCCTAGCCCTGAAATCTAGGATCTAGGGAAGTTACGTATCACCGTCCCCCTAGTCATGCTCTAAATATGCACATGTAGTATCCGTCAATTCTAGTAACCGTCAATTCTAATATCGATACCAAGTAACATCTGAGGTGGGTTTTTCCCTTATGTCTCTAAATATCATGAAAATCATGCTTTAAAAATCATCACTTACTAAAACATTTCTAAAAACATTCTTGTTGGAGTTCATCTAAGGTCCCAAGGATCAATAATCAAGAATGAACATGTGTGAATACAATCGAGAAAGTCACGGAATACTCACATCGAGCGGTTGAGCGACGCGGGAGGCAACAAAAATTTCCTTTTATGCTCACTGTGAACTGCAACAGTGGGCTGCTGTCCTCACTGATTTTCGGCCTTCAATCAACAAGAAACCAAGCTCCAAGCTTCGTCATTTGATTCCCGGCTCATGGCTGGACTTCCCTATCACCTTAGCATGATCCCGGAGTGTGCTAGCACTCTCGATTTTTCCAAAAATCGCACTTGCTTCCCCCTCACTGATCGATTTTTCAAACCAGAACACCAGAAAATTGCCCCAAGGGCGTGAGTGAGAAATATGGAGAAGAAAGAGAGTGTCATGTGTAAAGTGTATCTAATACACTTAAAATAAAGTCAAATACAAAAATTCAAATAAAGGTAAATGTCTTTCATTCTTACACATTTGAGTGTCCAACACTCTTTCACCAACCAACTACTTCCATCACCAAAAAGGTGATAAGGTTGACTAGTCGAAGTGACGATTGATTTGATGCTTGATGTGACTTGCGTGCCGCACTCGAATTCGAAATGCGAATGCGCTCGCAAACAATCCCGGGCTCGGGTTCGCTATTTCCAAATTAACGAATTTTCCATTGCGATGTAATTAAATGATTACGCCTAGCGAAATAACTATTCATGTCGCTAACGACTTAATTCTAAATTAATTGTTCGCCCGAATTAAAATCTAATTTCAATTCCGCGACGAAATCCAATTTTGTTTAATATATCGAATATATTAATTTATCGATTAATTCCAAATTAATCGTTCTCTCTCTTTAAATAATATTTTATCCCAGATAAAATATCTCCGCAATTAATCCCATATTAATTTTCTCTCTCATCTTATTAATCCCAAATTAATTAAAGTGCGAGTCATACGTCATCGGTGAATCTTTGGGAAGTGACCCATGAGATCCCCGGATATGTTGGTAGTAAATTCGGTCGTCGGACTATCCGAACACGTAAGTAACCTCGTACTACGTTTATACCGATTTACAAGACAAGGTTGGCTTCTAGCAAAGCACCATGCCTACCCAATTCTCCAGAAATATCCTTACAGGAATAAAGGATCTATATCAGGCGTAGTATACGTGGTATTGTGTATTTCTATCCAGTATCGGATGATCACATGCAAGGCCTTGGGCTGGTACAGTGTCTGCCCCGTACGAAGCATATATCGGATAACGAGCAACTAGTCTCTTTGTTATCGGTTAATCATGACCAAGTCATATTATCCCGACGGTTTGCAACCTTTTTAGAGAACCAGTTTTGTATCCATGTGCGATCATCAATTCCATATGACTGGAGTGACACTTCCGTCTTGACATCACACCCAACACACTACGATTCTCAATATACCCAGCATAGGCGTACACAGAACCTATTAAAGTCCTGGACGACCGCAACCAAAGTATATTGATTGTCGCAAGTATTAGTGGTGCAAGTCTCAGGTTAAGACCAAATACACCTACCCTGATTTCGGATTTCCATAGACACATAGTCATACTACCAATGGAATTCCGAAGGGGTCTATCCAGAGCGAAGCTGTTTCCCGTACCATCGGTAAAACACAACCTCCTATTACACTTGTATAAGTAACTTATACCCAAATATATGAGAACTATTTCGTTGTGCCCTCACAACGCGCACAAGTGTAATACTAGTCTTTTACGTATTTATCGATGTCCAATCTCGATAATACTCTGAGTAGGGGTATTAAATTATTTATCATTCGTGGACTAATACTGTCTCATATCATTCTCAATCAGGAACAAATCATAGGGACCTCCTATCATTTATACATCTAGGTGATCTAATCAGAAATGATAAGAGTGCAATCTCCTTTGTCACATAGTTAATTTGTACAACAACACCGTGATCTGTACAGATAGTGACGCTATGTGTCATAATTGTCCAACAATCTCCCACTTGGCCTATAGCTAGTCATTCGACTGTCTTACACCCGAACTATGTACGGTTGGCTCAAACTGCTTAGGAAAGGCTTTCGTCAGCGGATTTGTATGATTATCGTCTGATGCAATCTATACGATCATCACATCGCCATGATGTATGATCCAAACGAATCAGATGAATATCGAAGTATGTATCTGGATAGTTGATGAGACCATTAATTCTTTAGCCTGTGCTCAAGCCTAGCTCAACTGCTAACAGAATTATATCTAATCTAATTAGATTTATTATCAACCCAAATGGCTTCTATTGCCTCCTCAGCTGCAGCAATAACCTGCATTTGGTGTTTATTCGGTAACAGTATCTTGCTTGGAAGATTTTCCGCTCACTGTTCCGTCATTCAAACTGTATAGTACCGTTTGCGACTTTTAGTCGTCTTATCGGTTTAGGAAACTTGCAATAGTGAACCCAGTCACTTCAAGTTCTCCATCTCCATAGTTTAAGACATCATCCTTAGATCTCTTAGATACTAACAGATGTTCTTCACTTCAATCCAGTGACTATCACTTGGATTGGCCTGTTTGTGTTTCCATATGCTCAAAGCGTATGAGACACTAGGTCGCGTACATTTTTCAATATATGAGTTCTCGGAGAATGTTCTCGAAAGCCAAGCTTTCACCGATTGTTATTATGGGAATATCATTTCCAAGAAATGACATATATCATTATTTATAGGACATTTATTGTCAGTGCGCTCCCACTAACCCTCATATATACACAAAAATCATTTTCGTTTTGAATTAAATCATAAACAATTATGATTACATCAAAACGAAAATTCCAAGAACCTAATGCTTGCTTCAATCCAAACATGGATCGAATAACCCGCAAACCTTGTTTGCTAGTTTTGGTACGACAAAACCGACAGGATATTGTAAACATCCTCCAAAAGGTTTCCTTTTCAGGAAAGCGATTTTCCCGTAAAGCTGTCATATTTCATAAATGAAACACGCAGCTTTAGCAAGCATTATCCAAATGGATTTACCGTGGCAATAGGTAAAAGGTTAAATCGACATCAACACAATGTTGATAACGATACATTTCCGCTAAAAGCCTAGCTTTATACGTTGGTATGTTACCATCCATGATATACATGGAATCCATTTCGGACTTATGGAACTTTTCCATAATAGGGAGTCGATACCTGGTATCACTTCCTCATACGTAGTCAGTTGGTATACATCAATAAGATAGATATCTTTATGAGGTGAGATCAGAAACCCATACCCCAGGTTTTTTTCTGACTCTCTCCGACTTACGCGGTTCTTGTGTATTCGAAGATTAATGGCAATAGTTTCATCCTTGATGAACTATTTTTTTTTCCATTAAGGATATGGTGCCATGAATAGTATCACTCTGATTTTCATCGACTTTTACTATCCTCCCACTCACCACTGCATATCAGTATTCCTCTTAGGAAAACCGCATGGCGAGCAACAATCTAATTGTTCTCATGTGAGTTGTATAAGTACTATACTTATGGTATCCCTAGGATAACCTACATTTGGAACTTATCCATTTTGGGTTCTGGTATGGTATCATCCAAACATATGCCCAACATACCAAATTATCAGGAATGTGAAACCTTGTTTCTTTCCCGTTCATATCTAATATGATATCTGTCAAACATATTTTATGGAACCTTATTCTAAATAAGTTATGCACTGTTAAAACTTATCCGTTGAAGGAAATGGTAGCTCAGAGCGACTCATGATTAACCTTATCATGTCCAACAAAATTCGGTTTATCCTGTTCGGACACACCGTCACTTTAACGTGTTCCGGGAGAAGTCCTCATTGAAAGAATACTATACTCTTTCAAGTATATAAGAAACTTATTGCTTAAGTATTTTCCATTATGGTCTTATTGTGACGGTATAATACTATAGCCGATCTGTTTGTCTATTTCGTGTCGAAACTTTAAAAGCTTCCGATTTCTGTTCTTCAAAGAAACACATATCCATAACGCGATGCCACATCCATAAAGGTCACGAAATTTTCATATCCACCTCTAGCCTAACTAGATATGGGCCCACTTGCTTCACTATGAACTATGGCTAACAGATCTGTGGCATTTACACTTTTACCAAGTAAATAGTGTTTTAGGCACTTTGCCCAATAAACTAGATTCTTAGACTTTATTTGATTGGATTCAAATGTGTCCTAGTACCCACTCTCCGAAAGTGTGGATATACGATTCTTGTTTAATTGTATCACAGACAACAATGCCACAAATTAGTTTCTCCTGATCAAATCAGTTCGAGCTATTTGTTTGTCATTTTTATGTTTGAGATTTATTTATGTTCAAAATATAAATGCTGTTATTTCACATCAAATGTGTTTATCTCCATATCATCTTTATATAATAAAACACTTTAGTGTTCTAGAATATAAAGGTTCACCCGCAGCGGGTTAAACAGTGATATAGAGATAATGTTTCTAGTCAAACTAGTTACATTATAATAGTTTCCAAATTTAGGTACACATTCGAAGGTAGTTCCTAAATTTAGGTATCTACGGTTAAAACAGTGACTTTCGTCCCATTTCCGATTCGCAGATAAATCTCAATCTGAAGTCAGTATCCTGCTCATAGCAGATTCTAAACATCAATATATATATATCACACTAAGTATCTAAAATCTAATTTTAATACTAGTAATGAACATAATGTCGACAAACATATTTGAAGTCAGAGCCTTGCTCGTCTTCAATTCCTTCATGTCTGCTTTGTCCAAATGACAGTCACGCTTCCGCGATCCCGTTTGCCACAATTTAGGCAGACATTTTGGGATATGTCATTTATCTTCCTAAAAGATTATAATGATTTTGTCTTTGCCTGTTTCAACACTCCAGAAGGCTTTGGCCAAACCTTGGCCTTCTAGAATATCAAAGTAAAGTGTGCCTTGCGCTACTTGCCTATTGCAAACTTTGACTTTGTCTCCTTGAGAATAGTCATTAACTCTCCAAGAGTTTTACTTTTACAATATTAGTACTTCTAAGATCTAAAATAGATCTATGAATATCCTTCAATTTCTTTATCATACTTTAAGGATCTAATCCTTATTTCTGATTAAGAAATTAAGGAGTATACTGCGACAAGCTTAATGGATTAAGCACTAAAGTTATCATCACATAAATCTTCCAAAGATTATGCTCTAGTATTTGCTTAACTTCGGGCTTAGGCATAATATGTTATTTTATCAAATAAAGTAACTTATTATTTTCCAGGACCATCCTGAAATTATTCCCAATTTGAAAATTAAACCATTTAAATACATTTTCTCTAGGATTATGTTTTAAATGTCAATCTTTCAATTAATCTTGATTTTAATAGATTAAAAATCAATTATATTGATTACTATAATCCGATTATAAAATCAACTATAAATGAATAGTTTGAATATAGTCCAACTATTTATTAAAACAACAATTTAAATATTTGTCCAACTAATATTTAATTTATTTGACGAATGATATTTGAATGATCGCGCATGACAAGTAATTAAATGAATATTGAAAATTCAATTCTTGCCTCCCACTATTTTTTGGCGAACCTCTAACCCTCTGTCGAGTACTCGGGAAACCGTGTTTCCTAGCGGGCTAGGATCCCGTTAAATATCACACAATCTTGACTTTGGCCAACAAATTGTATGATAATTAACTAGGTAGATCTCTAAGATCGATTGGATCAAATCCAATTCCTAGATCCGGTAGGGGGACATCCAAGTCCGAAACATATATCTTATATATGCCAATACATCCAATGTATTACCTAACCTCTTTCCTCTGAATCAACTAAGTCTTGGCTTTGGCACAATAAACTTAATGATCCCAGTTAAGCGCGACCCAATGACCATGGAAAGCTTCGTAATCAATGTCGATGGACAAGAAGTGGTCTTGACTTTGGCCAACAAACCACAACTTGGACAAGACACCAATATGGAACAAAGCCTTCGTGATTCAAACACATCATCGACGGATAAAGGCCTTGACTTTGGCCAACAAGCCAATTCCAGTCTCGGATCTTGAGTGAGAATCACTCAATGGAAGGAAAGACGTTTAATATTTTGCGAGGGTTTTTCGAGTGCAAATTGGCAACCAATTTATTATCTTTGTTATGGTCTCATCATCATACACCCTTAAACATGCATTCTAAACACATAATTAAGCGCATATGATAAAATAATAATGATATGCGGATGGATACTTTACACATTGATCCTAGATCAAATCTCTCACTTTCTCTCTCCCGCTACCACAAGTATTTACTTCTACCCGTTACACTACACTTCTAAAGAAACCTCATTTACATTGAGGGGAATAAGTGAGAAGAGAATATAAAGAATATGGAGGTGATAAGGCTGGACACGCAGGTCCAATTTAATAAATTCCAAATTTATTACAACAATTTCTAAAATTGCCCCACCCATCTAATATCCATCCGATATACATTATTCATGCATCACAACCATGTATTCACACAAGCATGTTATCAATCAATCTAATCAAATTAATTAATCTGATAATTAGTGACCATCCAATGTTCAAACAACGATTTGATTTTGTGCGAGTCAAACTCGTTTTGTGAATAAGTACTCAAAGTACGAATTCTCGAATTAAATTAAACTACACAATTAAATCCAATTCAATTGTATTTAATTCTAATTCACTATTTAATTCCAAATTAAATACTACACTTTATTAATAAACCTTTTACGACTTAAATTCCAAATTTAATCGTTACGGGTCTCAAAGCCCGATTAACGTCCAACGTCAATTAATTAAAGTCCAATGAGCTTTTAATTAATTTCTTAAGGCGTGGACTTTTGGTCAACTCGGGTCGAACCCAATAACCAAAGTCCAATGCGGGAGTTACCCCATAAGCCTAGAAATCAATTTAGGCCCATTATGCCTAATTAAACTTTAAAGGTCCATTAGTCGCATTTGGGCTTTATGGAGGCGGTTTTGGGCCTAATTGGATCCAACCAATTTTTCATAAACCCAACTTAGTACAACTAAGCCCAATAATCCCAATAACAACATTTCAAGCCCAATTTCCAAAATTAGCCCAATTCAATTAAATTGCCAAATTCCAAATTCTCAATTTAATTACCTAAAGTGCATTACACAATTAATTATCCAATTAACATTCCTAAAACATCAATTAGCCTAATTAATCATGCTCTTCATCATTAAATCATGTCAAACACAATTTAACAAAAATAAAACCCATATACATGCTCAATGACTCTCGGCAATTTGGGGTTTTAATGTCCGATTCGAATTCAATCCAATTAATTCCACAATCGACATTAAATCATATTCCCGAATGATTTCCAACACATCCAATGATCAAAAATCAAAAATTCCAAGACAATTAGGGCTCTAAAGTTTCGGGCAAGCCTCAACAATTTGGGGAAAAATGATCCAATCTAATTTTCTTAAAATTGATCCAATCAAACTTCAATTCAAACACATTTAAGCATATTCATTCATCCAATTTCATAAAATCATGCTCAAAATCAATTTACCCAAATTTTAACCCTAAACTTTTTTCATACTTTTCTTTGCTGTGATACCATTGTTGTAGTTTATCTAAGGTCCCAAGGATCAATAATCAAGCATGAACATGTGTTAATACAATCGAGAAAGTCACAGAATACTCACATCGAACGGTTGAGCGACGCGGGAGGCAAAAAAATTTCCTTTTATGCTCACATTGAACTGCGGTAGTGGGCTGCTGTCCTCACTAATTTTCGGCCTTCAATCAACAAGAAACCAAGCTCCAAGCTTCATCATTTGATTCCCGGCTCATGGGTGGACTTCCCTATCACCTTCGCATGATCCCGTAGTGTGCTAGCACTCTCGATTTTGCCACAAAATCACACTTGCTTCCCCCTCACTGCTCGATTTTTCAAACCAGAAAACCAGAAAATTGGCCCAAGGGCGTGAGTGATAAAGATGGAGAAGAAAGAGAGTGTCATGTGTAAAGTGTATCTAATACACTTAAAAGAAAGTCAAATACCAAAATTCAAATAAAGGTAAATGTCTTTCATTCTTACACATTTGAGTGTCCAACACTCTTTCACCAACCAACTACTTCCATCACCAAAAAGGTGATAAGGTTGACTAGTCGAAGTGATGCTTAATTTGACGCTTGATGTGACTTGCGAGCCGCACTCGAATTCGAAACACGAATGCACTCGTAAATAATCCCGGGCTCGGGTTCGCTAATTCCAAATTAACAAATTTTCCATTGCGACGTAATTAAATGATTACGCCTAACGAAATTACCATTCACGTCGCTAACGACTTAATTCTAAATTAATTCGTTCGCCCGAATTAAAATCTAATTTCAATTCCGCGTCGAAATCCAATTTCGTTTAATATATCGAATATATTAATTTTCCGATTAATTCCAAATTAATCGTTCTCTCTCTTTAAATAATATTTTATCCCAGATAAAATATCTCCGCAATTAATCCCATATTAATTTTCTCTCTCATCTTATTAATCCCAGATTAATTAAAGTGCGAGTCATACGTCATCGGTGAATCTTTGGGAAGTGACCCATGAGATCCCCAGATATGTTGGCAGTAAATTCGATCGTCGGACTATCCGAGCACGTAAGTACCTCGTACTACGTTTATACCAATTTACAAGACAAGGTTGGCTTCTAGCAAAGCACCATGCCTACCCAATTCTCCAGAAATATCCTTACATGAATAAAGGATCTATATGAGGCGTAGTATACGTGGTATTGCGTATTTCTATCCAGTATCGGATGATCACATGCAAGGCCTTGGGCTGGTACATTGTCTGCCCCGTACGAAGCATATATCGGATAACGAACAACTAGTCTCTTTGTTATCAGATAATCATGACCAAGTCATATTATCCCGATGGTTGCAACCTTTTTAGAGAACCAGTTCTGTATCCCTGTGGGATCATCAACTCCATATGACTGGAGTGACACTTCCGTCTTGACATCACACCCAACACACTACGATTCTCAATATACCCAGCATAGGCGTACACAGAACCTATTAAAGTCCTGGACGACCGCAACCAAAGTATATTGATTGTCGCAAGTATTAGTGGTGCAAGTTTCAGGTTAAGACCATATACACCTACCCTGATTTCGGATTTCCATAGACACATAGTCATGCTACCAATGGAATTCCGAAGGGGTCTATCCAGAGCGAAGCTGTTTCGTCTACCATCGGTAAAACATAACCTCCTATTACACTTGCATGAGTATCCTATACCCAAATATATGAGAACTATGTCGTTGTGCCCTCACAACGCGCACAAGTGTAATACTAGTCTTTTACGTATTTATCGATGTCCAATCTCGATAATACTATGACTAGGGATATTAAATTATTTATCCTTCGTGGACTGATACTGTTTCATATCATTCTCAATCCAGGAACAAATCACAGGGACCTCCTATCATTTATACATCTAGGTGATCTAATCACAAATGATAAGAGTGCAATCTCCTTTGTCACATAGTTAATTTATACAACAACACCGTGATCTGTATAAATAGTGACGTTATGGGTCATAATTGTCCAACAATTCTTATTTATAAAACAACTGGAAATAAGCTTGGCTAACACCCTATGTGAGGAAAATTAAATTTTAATTCCAAAACATATAAGTAAAATCAATTTGAGAAAATGGTCCAATCACCGATTGATGACTATTGCCAATGATCCTGGATGCGTCTGAAGAGGTTTCTGTGGAAAGCTAGCTCGTACTGTATTCGAGTATGGTTATCATATTTAAACTAGGAGTTAATCATGGTTATGAATGTAGTGGATGCTCATGCATGTTGCATATATGGTGGGATACCTAACGTGTTAACTAACAATAACATCCTAGGATGAAACTGAAATGGGATGATACTGGTCTTGCTGCGCGTCGCGACTCAGGTCTTACACGTCGCAACACTCATACCGAAACAGAGAGCATTACTTGTTCTGCGTCATGATGCTAGGTGCCGAGCGTCGCGACTTCCATACAACCGGCCCGAGGTTTCCATATGACCGACATGAGTCATCCATATGACCGACCCGAGTCCTCCACACGAGCGACCCGGGTCTTCCATACCACCGACCCGAGTCTTCCACACGACCTACCCGAGTCTTCCACACCTCCGACCTAAGTCTTCCACATGACCGACTCGAGGCAGAGGGCATTCACATGTTTGGCGTTGCGATGCTAGCCCAATATCAGGGCCAGATACTAGTTCTCTATTGTCACTACCCAACGCCACTTCAACACCCCCATTTAAACGTCAACTCAACTTGACAGAAACCTCTTTCATAACATCATACCAAATATAAACTATAATCTAGCATCATTAAACCACAAAGTAAAATCCCCTAACACATTCATACACTTAAAGGCTTCATTCCATGCTTATACTATCATGACACTACTTAAAATGCATGTTAACAACACTATTAAGGCCAATTAAACAAATCCAATCCCTAGGGTATGCTTAGTGCGAATTTGGGGCTTCATTTTCGTTGCCCAAAACTAAAAAATGAGAAGATGAAAAGAGAAAGGAAGCTTAACATGCTTGAAAATGTTCTTGGATGGATCAAGAATGACTTGAAAATGAAGATAAGAAGAAGAAATAAAGCATGAGATCCTCAATCCTTGCCTTTGCCCTTCATGTTTTGGGCTTGATAGAGAGATGAATGAATAGTCCTTTATTTATAGGCAAAAGGCTGATTTTTATAATGAAATGAGTGGCTAAGGTTGTGCCACATCACCCAAATCTAGCTCATTCTCAAATTTCACTATAGAATCCACGAAAATCGTGATTTTTGACATACTTCGGATCTGAATTTGGAAAAATATCCAACATGAAAGTTGTAGGTCTCGGTCTTTCCGAAGATATAAAATTGATAAAAATTGGAGATTATATGAAAAAGTTATAGCTCAAATACTAAGGACTATTAGATGTAGAACATCGAATAAATTTCGTATCTGAACTGCAAGGAATTTACCGAATGTCCAAAAATTCATTTTATGAGCACATACATACTTGAACATGATTCATATCACTTATTATGCCACATTTAACATAGTAGTCATTGGAATTACCAGGTAGTGGTCATCGAGATTACCGAGGCGTTACAATTCACCAGCTCAGTAGTAGCAGTACCATGATTTGATTCGCTTACCACAATTATTTTTCAGGTTGGTCCATACATATCTTTTGAGATATGAAATTTTAGACGCTATTTTTATATTTATTTTCAGACTTTTACTGTAAACTTTAACTATTGAGATTTTTCGAAAATTTATTGAATTATATTTTGAGAAATATTATTTTATTTTCAAATCTATTTAAATTACATGACACATAGAATGCTCGAGCTAAATAAGTTCACGGACCCCTTCAAGGGTTAAGCTCGCTCTAGGAATGGGGTTGTGATAAATTTGGTATGAGAGCAGAGGTTTTAGATTATGTAGACGCATTACATTAGACGAGGGTATTAAAGAGTAGTTTTGTGTTTGCAGGAAAATGTGTGGACATGGCCACGGTATTGGTACTTAATACACTCACAAAGTGGTTCTTTACTCCATAGTATAAGAGTTTCGAAGTAATAAAATAACCCATAATTCTGGGGTCGATCAACAAGGAATAGATTAAGTAAAATAAAATAACAATTCTAGTGAAAATAAAAAGGTTGAATTGTTTGAAGTGATGAATGTACGGGCCAAATTTGGGACCAAAGGTAAAATTGACATTTCACCTCCGGACCAACCACAAAGCCAGAAACCCGAAACCCTCTAATAAGGCCAACTTGAAAACTGATATTGGACCAAGAGATCTCACAAGCCCAAGCCCATTTCCAATGAGAGACTTGACCAAAATGGCCTATAGACTCATCAGTTACCAGATCAGAAAACACTTGAACTCGTAACTCCTCTATTAAATTGACCGTTTTAGGGCGTCCAACGGATAAAAGAATGAATGAGCATACCTCAAAGGGCTTATAAAAGGAAAAAGGCAATCCACAGTAAATGTGAGAGTTTTTCTTGGAGAGCTTGAACATTCTCATTTAAGCTTTCAAAGCATTTCGCCCTCGAATCACCAACCCACCACCCTTACGGCAACCAAACGGAGATTAAGATAACATCAAGCCTTACTCTTCCTTATTTTCTGCTCATCCTCATCACTGACTTGAGCGTCGGAGAGCCTACAGCTTCCACCACACTGATGGGCAGTACTCCCCACTCATTCTACCTTTATTTTGCAGGTTTGCTAGCGCCCTCATACTTCAGATTCTCGATTGTGGACCACGGGCGAAAACCAGCATCCACAATTTGGCACCCACCGTGGGGCCTTAGAGACTCATAGCAGGCAAAGATCACTCAGACTACGGTCACTACAAAGCACGATTACTTATGGCTTCTAGCAATGAACAGACACCAGATCCTGTGGCAGCAAAATTAGCCAAGCTCCAAGAATGGTTATGAACTTTAGAAGAGGAAAACTTGACCATGTGAAACTCCAACGCAAACCTACAGAAGCAACTGGAGCAAATCTCTTCAACCTTTCAGCATCGCGACACTCCAGTTCAACCTGGCAATCCGGCGATCCCACCTGCATTTAACGAAGTAGCAGATGATAACCCACCAAGTGACAATGGCCGAAGAAACCTGCCAACTACTTTAGTCGACCAAACACAGCAAGTTGCATCCACCATAAGAAGGGAAATGATGGAGTTTAAGGAAGCAATTATGTCCAGACTACCAGGAGTGAGACTACCAATTAGAATGAGCAGAGCAAGAATGATTTCTGACACTCTGTTATTGGAGGCCATCACATCTGTCGAGCTGCCACGAGAATTTAGCCCGCCATATATGAAGATGTATGATGGATCTACTGACCCAGACGACCATGTTATACACTACAAATATAAAATGGTGTCAACTGGCTTGGCACCAAACCAATGGGAAGTTGGAATGTGCAGAAGATTCGGAGAAACGTTGGCAGGTCCTGTTGGGATTTATGTCATAGAGCTTCATATATTGTAAATGGAATTGATTATTGTAATAATAATAAATGCATTATTCGTTTTATCAAAGTTGTTTGATTTATATCGCATATTGTCCAATTATCTTGTTTACCTTGATTACTATTGTACCTTCAGGCTTAGTGTATGTTTGATGCACAAGAGGATTTAAGTCTAAAGTTAGTAATCTAAATAATCCATAGAGAGCAAACAAAGAGGGTACTTTGTTTGTGGTATATCTATAGCTGCGGTCAATTCTATACTTGTATGAAGACCTTGATCTGGGATCGTTCATGTAGTGACATGGGAATGGAGGCACCGTGTATGATAAGATCATATAAGACTGGACTCAGATAAATATGAATTTCTTTTAATATCTGTTATCTAGTAGATGGTCATATATGGATTCGATCTTAATCCCGAGTGTACTACGAACTCCTGCATGACAGGTTATGTCATTTGATTTACTATGGTGAGGTTGGTGTTGCATTCCCAGCCAATAACTACGTATTTTGGGGATATGATTTGGTATGTAGCTGGGAACGTTTTAGATAGATACGGAATTCACTCATTCTTACGAGAAGCAGATGAATATCTCTTTTAAGAGTTGATTCGGGACTTGAACAATTTGAGCGCTCAACTTTTCTATTACGAATAGAAAATATTTTATATTCATAATTGTTATGAATTAATTGTTCATTATAGAATTAATGGTGCTTAAGAGATAAAATATTTAGAGGGGTTTTAACGGACTTATGACCCGGCTCTATTTATGAGATATTCGTGAAGGGCTAATCCATATGTAATGACTATATCGATGGACACCGAAAATGTTCGATTTATTTAATCCATCTACGGTAACGGGAGTTCAACTTCGATTTTTTAGTGGAATAACGCGGAGTTAATAATTCGTAATATTTGATTAAATAGTTTAATTAATATTTCGGAATTATTGGAGCTCGGAACTGTAGGTCCATTTGGTCCCCGTGCTAGCTCGATTAACTGTAGCAAACCTAATATAACTAGATTGTCTAGTTATATGCTCACATTATATTTATTTATATATTATTAATAAGATTATAAATATTTATTGTCACAAATGAAAACTATGTTAAATTAGTTTAACTTAATATTTTCTAGAATTATTTGATTATGAGATAATCAAGTCTTGATTATGAGATAATCAAGTTAGTAATAATAATGAGATAATTACTACAATATAATTGAAGGTAGATAAATCATTATTAATATATTGATTTTTATTTACCATTGGAGACAAAGCTATATAGCTTACCATGTCATCCAAGCAATTATGTCTATTAGGTGGTTTGGATACACCTAATAGATTTGTCATTAGCTAATGCATTTTATGCTTTGGTATGGCCTCCACATTTATGTGTTTGCCATTGAAAGAAAGCATTGAATGCTTAATGACAAAGCCATTGTCTTTAGCTTTACATTTCTTATGCTTTGGTATGACATTCACTTTTGTGTTGGCCATTGCAAGAAAGCATTAGATGCTTAATGACAAGGTTAGTTGTTTTTGTAAGAGAATATAATCTCTACCATTTCTCTCACTTCCTAAGGTTAACACTTTGCATTCATTCACAAAATTTTGTGAGAAAAATTTGAGAAAGAAAAGAGAGTAACTTCAAATATTCACAAGTGTTGTGAGAGTATTTGAAATTCCAAAAGGCCAAACACCATTGTGACATCCTAAATCTCTAAATAGTTTAGAGGTTTAATCTTTGTGAGTAAAGCCCACACTTCGGTTTGTTGGTTTCGAGTCATAGTTCGGAAGATCGAGTGGTTGATCTAAGTGTTGGACACTAAAGGATTGATCTTGGCTAATACAACAAAGGGAGAAGGCAAAGAAAATTTGAAGTCCATACCGGACCCGGTGCCACCACAAGCAACTTCCGTCGCACTAAGGAAAGTCGTTTCCTACAATTGGCATCAAGAGCTTAAGGTTCAGAAGTTTTCTTAACCCTTTCTCTTTTAAGTTTAAGTTTTAATAATTTATATTAGATATAAATTATTAATATGCATATTGTGATGAGTAGGCACAATTAGATTCATGAGATTAATGGTTTTTAATGTTCATGTGATGAATGTTTACTTTGATTCATGTGATGAATGTATTGCGTTGATCGTTAATTTTTCCGGCTCTTATTTTTAGTATTGGAAATGTAAGACCATAAGGTCATATTCTTTCAAGTGTTGTAAGTTCATTTCTTTTGTAATAAGTCCATTTTGGAACTCAATTTGTAACTTGGAGGAGCCGATGCCATAAAGGACTCATTACGAACCTATTCCACGAAGAACTCAACAACATATCATGGAGCAAGATTTGAAGACCAAGGGATGCCTTGGATTTATTGTACTAATTAGATTAGTATTTTTTTTAAAAAAATATAAGAGCCCGGTTAATGCAATTTTTGTATGTATGTGAAACTTCATTCCATTACGAGTCCGTAAAAAAAACGGGGACCAAAACGGACTCCGGAAGCTCCCGAACTGAGTAAATGAAGTTTTAGTGTTTTAACACCAGACCGATTTCGTTCGAACTCCAGTCAAACGAAACTCAAACATTTTGCTACTGCCTGGAAAACGTTCGAACACCCAGAGAACGCTACGCGAACGTTTTCAGCCCAGATCTGGGCATATATATGTTTTAAATTGTTTATTAACATGCCATATAGCCTAGGGTGCCTACTCTTGCATTTTCACATGCCATAACATGTAGACATGCATGATATTCAAGTTATAAAATATGATTTTATGTATATTTAAAAGTTAAATTAGAATATAAGATGCATGTAAACGAATTAATAAGATTAATTGGTTTAAAGGTCTAAAAATTAGCAATTCAAGTTTAAGAACAAATGGACATTATGAGTACATTATTTTCCTTGGTATATTGGATGGAAACCCGGATATAAATTCCATAGTCGCTTCCGAATGGACGGTAATTTGGTTTGCACTCGGGATACAATTCCACGTACCTTTGGAGTAAATAACGTACTATTATCTATTAAATGGTTTAATGACATATAGTCCATTAGTTGAATTCTAAAATTTTAAAACCTATAAGTGAACTAATATTTTAATTGTTAAAATTAATTAGATCACTTAGCAAACTTGATTAAATTAGTTTAATTAAGTTAACGATTAATATAGACTAATAAGTATTTGAATGAATAAAATTTTAAGTGTTAAAATTGGTTAGATCACTAATAATCCACTAGTATTAATAAAGATATGTTTTAGCCGAGCATAATCTTAATACATTAGAAACTAGTGAGATAGAAACCTTAAACTTCAAAATAGTGAGTGGGAGAGGGATATACCACAATATATCCCGCGATCTCTATTGTTATCCAGAAACATGAGATTCAATAGGCGCCTCGAGACGGCTTTGCTTTCGTCCCCCTACATATGGTGTCCTTATGGGTCAATATCAAGTTTGGATTCCGAAAGGATAGGGACTCTAGATGTATTTGGTGATTTGACCTACCCTACGGCGACACTTCACTAATTAAGTCCAAGGGTTCCGAAATAATGGGTCACACTCACAAAGGAATGGTTAAGTTGTTAATCAAAGCTTCATTGATCAAAATAACAGTAGTTGATTAATATAGGAATACGAGTTATTTCAGATATATTATTCAATTGAGAATGTCTCAATCTATCATGCGAATACTTGACCTACCCTACGGCGGCACTTATTTGTGGGATGATAGATAATCATGGCATAGTAATTCTTTTAGGTTTCTAATTCATTATACATTGATCATGCATCAGTGTTTAATTTTATGCCTAAATGTTTGACAATTTTAATATGCGACGATGAATATTGAATGTGCGTTTATTATTTTTCCAGCCATGGCATCTGCAATAATCTCCATTATCAAACACAAGAAAAATTAACCGGGGATAATTATGTTAAATGGAAAAGTGACATGAATGTTATCTTGGTCTGTGAAGACCTTAAATTTGTCCTAATGGAGTAATGTCCTCCTGAGCCAGCACCTAATGCTGGTAGAGCTGCACGTAATGCCTATAATAATTGGATTAAAGCTAATGAGAAAGACCATAGCTATTTGATAGCATCCATGTCTGAGGTTCTTGCTGCACAGCATGAGCCTATGGCGACATCATCAATGATTATGCAGTCATTACAGAACATGTTTGGGCAACCTTCAGACCGGCAACAACATGAGGCAATTGCCTCTGTATTGACTGCTAGAATGAAGGAAGGCACATCAGTCCGAGACCATGTGTTAAGGATGATGGCTCATCTTAATATGGCTGAAACCCATGGTGCACGTATCAATGTGCAAAGCCAGGTGACAATGATCATGGAAACCCTTCCGAAGAGTTTCCTGCAGTTTAAAAGCAATTGTTCTATGAATAAATTGACTTTTACGTTGACTGAACTGCTAAATGAGCTCACCAATTACGAGTCCGTATGAATGGTCCTCGTAGGCCAAATGCCGAGGCAAATGTTGTCGAATCTTCTAAATCTTCAAAGAAGAAGAAGAAAGGCAATTGGAAGGCAAAGGAAAAACCAATGAAAAAGAAGAACAAAAAAAGCTCCAAAAGAACCAATGCCAAAGGAAAATGTTTCCATTGTGAACAACAAGGGCATTAGAAAAAGAATGTCCGAAATACCTTGCCAAGCTTAAAGAGAAGAAAAACTCAGGTAAATATGATTTACTTGTCATTGAGTCTCTTTTAGTGGAGGATGATAAATCCGCTTGGATTGTTGATTCTGGTGCCACTAACCATGTTTGTTGTTATTTGCAGCTACTTGACACATGGATGGACCTTTCTGAAGGTAGCTTCACCATGAGAGTTGGGACATGTGATGCTGTTTCAGCAAAAGCAGTGGGAGATTCCAAGTTAAACTTTAATAATAGTTATTTATGTTTAAATGGTGTGCTATATATTCCTGGTTTTCGCAGGAATTTGATTTCTGTAACAAAACTTATGGAATGTGGTTTTTCTGTTTCATTTAATAATAAGTCAATTATTATTAGTAGAAATGGATTAAATATATGCACGGGAAACTCCGAAAATAATCTATATGTATTAAGGTCGTTAATGCATGAATCAATGTTTAATACTGAAATGTTTAAGATTGAAATATCTAAAACTAAACGGCAAAAGATTTCTCATGATGATACCTATTTATGGCACCTTAGACTTGGTCATATTAACCTTGACCGGATAGATAGACTAATTAAGAACGGAGTTTTAAATCAGTTAAAACTTGGTACTTTACATGTCTGCGAATCCTGTCTAGAAGGCAAAATGACCAAGAGACCTTTTACTGGAAAAGAGATAAGAGGGAGTTGACTATGAAGAAACTTTCTCGCCAGTAGCCATGCTTAAATCCATCAGGATTCTTCTTTCCATTGCCGCATATTATGACTATGAGATTTGGCAAATGGATGTCAAGGTTGCATTCTTGAATGGTAATATTGATGAAAGTATCTATATGGTACAACCAGAAGGGTTCATTACCCAAGGTCAAGAGAAAAAAGCTTGCAAGTTGCAAAGGTCCATTTATGGACTTAAGCAAGCATCTAGATCTTGGAACATAAGGTTTGATACTACGATCAAGTCTTATAAGTTTGAGCAGAACATTGATAAGCCTTGTGTCTACAAGCGCATCATTGATGGGAAGGTGGTTTTCCTTGTGTTATACGTTGATGATATTTTACTCATTGGGAATGATGTAAAGATATTATCAGACGTGAAAATCTGGCTAGCTAACCAATTCCAAATGAAATATTTGGGAGAGGCAAGTTATGTACTTGGGATTCAGATCATTAGGGATCGCAAGAAACGACTGTTAGCAATGTCTCAAGCAACCTATATCGACAAGATTCTTGTGCGATTTGGTATGCAGAATTCCAAGAAAGGTAATTTACCTTTTAGACATGGGATTCATTTGTCTAAGGAACAGTCTCCTAAGACACCTCAAGGAATTGAGGAGATGAGACATATACCATATGCTTCTGCAGTTGGAAGTCTTATGTATGCTATGTTATGCACGAGACCAGACATCTGTTTTGCAGTGGGAGTAGTCAGTAGCTTTCAATCCAACCCAGAATTAGATCATTGGGTAGCGGTGAAACATATTCTCAAGTATCTTCGGAGAACGAGAAATTATATGCTAGTATATACAAGTCAGGATATGATTCTGAGAGGATATACTGACTCTGATTTTCAGACGGATGTCGATTCTTGGAAATCAACATCTGGATCAGTGTTCACCCTAGGTGGTGGGGCTATAGTATGGAGGAGTATTAAGCAATCTTGTATTGCTGACTCCACCATGGAGGCTGAATATGTAGCAGCTTGTGAAGCAGCTAAGGAAGCAGTCTGGCTCCGTAAGTTCTTGGCAGATCTGGAAGTTGTTCCAGATATGGATAAATCACTCACACTTTATTGCGATAATAGTGGCGCAGTGGCGAACTCCAAAGAACCAAGAAGCCACAAGAGGGGTAAGCATATTGAGAGGAAATATCACCTCATTAGGGAGATAGTGCAGAGAGGAGATGTCGCTGTCACGCATATTCCATCCGCAGACAACCTGGCTGATCCGTTTACAAAAACCTTATCGGCTAAAGTATTTGAAGGTCACCTAAATGGTTTAGGATTACATGACATGTCCCATTTGCTCTAGTCCAAGTGGGAGATTGTTGGGATTTATGTCCTAGAGCTTCATGTATTGTAAATGGAATTGATTATTGTAATAATAATAAATCATTATTCTTTTTATCAAAGTTGTTTGATTTATATCGCATATTGTCCAATTGTCTTGTTTACCTTGATTACTATTGTACCTTCAGACTTATTGTATGTTTGATGCACAAGAGGATTTAAGTCTAAAGTTAGTAATCTAAATAGTCCATAGAGAGCAAATAAAGAGGGTACTTTGTTTGTGGCATATCTATAGCTGCGGTCCATTCTATACTTGTATGAGGACCTTGATCCGGGATCGTTCATGTAGTGACATGGGAATGGAGGCACCGTGTATGATAAGATCATATAGGACTGGACTCAGATAAATACAAATTTCTTTTAATATCCGTTAATCGAAGAAATTCATTTTATCTAATAGATGGTCATATATGGATTCGATCTTAATCCTGAGTGTACTACGAACTCCTGCATGACAGGTTATGTCCTTTGATTTACTATGGTGAGGTTGGTGTTGCATTCCCAGCCAATAACTACGTATTTTGGGGATATGATTTGGTATGTAGCTGGGAACGTTTTACATAGATATGGAATTCACTCCTTCTTACGAGAAGCAGATGAATATCTCTTTTAAGAGTTGATTCGGGACTTGAACAATTTGAGCACTCAACTTTTCTATTACGAATAGAAAATATTTTATATTCATAATTGTTATGAATTAATTATTCATTATAGAATTAATGGTGCTTAAGAGACAAAATATTTAGAGGGGTTTTAACGGACTTATGACCCGGCTCTATTTATGAGATATTCATGAAGGGCTAATCCATATGTAATGACTATATCGATGGACACCGAAAAATGTTCGATTTATTTAATCTATCTACGGTAACGGAAGTTCAACTTCGAGTTTTTAGTGGAATAACGCGGAGTTAATAATTCGTAATATTTGATTAAAGAGTTTAATTAATATTTCGGAATTATTGGAGCTCGGAACTGTAGGTCCATTTGGTCCCCGTGCTAGCTCGATTAACTGTAGCAAACCTAATATAACTAGATTGTCTAGTTATATGCTCACATTATATTTATTTATATATTATTAATAAGATTATAAATATTTATTGTCACAAATGAAAACTATGTTAAATTAGTTTAACTTAATGTTTTCTAGAATTCCATCAAGTCTTGATTATGAGATAATCAAGTCTTGATTATGAGATAATCAAGTTAGTAATAATTATGAGATAATTACTACAATATAATTGAAGGTAAATAAATCATTATTAATATATTGATTTTTATTTACCATTGGAGACAAAGCCATATGGCATACCATGTCATCCAAGAAATTATGTCTATTAGGTGGCTTGGATACACCTAATAGATTTGTCATTAGCTAATGCATTTTATGCTTTGGTATGGCCTCCACATTTATGTGTTTGCCATTGAAAGAAAGCATTGAATGCTTAATGACAAAGCCATTGTCTTTAGCTTTACATTTCTTATACTTTGGTATAGCATTCACATTTTTGTGTTGGCCATTGCAAGAAAGCATTAGATGCTTAATGACAAGGTTAGTTGGTTTGTGTAAGAGAATATAATCTCTACCATTTCTCTCACTTCCTAAAGTTAACACTTTGCATTCATTCACAAAATTGTTGTGAGAAAAATTTGAGAGAAAAGAGAGAAGAACTTCAAATATTCACAAGTGTTGTGAGAGTATTTGAAATTCCAAAAGGCCAAACACCATTGTGACATCCTAAATCTCTAAATAGTTTAGAGGTTTAATCTTTGTGAATGAAGCCCACACTTCGATTTGTTGGTTTCGAGTCATAGTTCGGAAGATCGAGTGGTTGATCTAAGTGTTGGACACTAAAGGATTGATCTTGGCTAATACAACAAATGGAGAAGACAAAGAAAATTTTGAAGATCCATACCGGACCGGTGCCACCACAAACAACTTGTGCCACGCTAAGGAAATTCGTTTCCTACAGGTCCAACCCTCACCTAGTTCATCAACCTACCATACAGATCTATTAGGTCATACCAACAACTAGCAGACAAGTTTGTGCAATATTTTGCAAGTTCTTGTAAGCTTGAAAAGACCATTGATGATCTCAACGCCATCCAACAAAGGAAAAGAGAATCTTTATGGAGCTATGTGGCCCGCTTCAACAAAAAGAGGATAAATATTCCAGATCTCCATCAACCTACGACAGTCGAAGCTTTCAGAAATAGACTGCTATATGAAAATGGACTCTAGAAAAAACTTACCAAGTTTCGATGCTTCACAATGGACCAAGCCATGGCACGTGCCCAAATTGAAATCAGGTGGGAAGAATACAAGAGGAACAAAAGAAAAGAAAGTACCTCTAGCTCGCAGAGTGATAGAGTGCACAGTGTTCCCAAACGACACAACACAATCCCTCATCATCCTTCAGAGAGGAGGATACAACAAAGAAGAGAGCGTAGACATTTCCACAAAGATTTCCACAAGCGACCTCGGCCTTACAAAACCCAAGAGATAACGCCAGTGAGCAGACCCAAGCTCCTAGACTATAATTTTACTATTTCCCCAGGGGAATTGGTTTCGGTCCTTAAAAAATGGGTAATGAGGTAAATTGTCCCCCACGCTCCAGGGAAAGCTCCACAAAGAAAGACACTAGAAAGTGGTGTGAGTTTCATCGAGATTATGGCTATACTACGACAGAATGTGTGGCATTAAGGTTGGAAGTCCTGGAGCTGTTGAACAAGGGATTTCTAAGAGGCTTACTCACGGCGAAAGGAAAAGCTACATTAGCCCGAAGAGATGAAAATGGATGGTCAATGAGAGGCCACAACTCCACCTCCACCAATTAACAACACAATTAATTTTATTTCAGGAGGATCATAAATTAGTGATGTATCATTCTCAGCAGCCAAACGACATTCAAGAGCTGTTACGAACAACCATCTTCATTCTATAATGTTAGTTGAGAAGATGTTCACCAACCTGACTATGGAATTTCCAGAAGACAGCAAATCCTGTAATTTGAATCCATACCATGATGCTTTGGTGATCTCCCTCCAAGTGGCAAATTTTATGATCAAACGAGTGTTGGTCGACACGGGATCTTCAGCCAACATCATTTTTGCCACAGCCCTTGTAGACATGGGAACCGTGCTGGAGAAGATAACCAGACGGACAACGGTGTTGATTGGATTTAGTGGAGAACAAAAATTCACCATGGGAGAAATATCTTTCCCAGTCTACGCCGCATAAGTCAACAAGATGACCATATTTTTGATCTTAGACTGTCCCTCAGCCTACAATCTTATTATGGGTAGGCCTTGGATTCATGAAATAAGGGCATTATCATCCACTTATCACCAAGTTCTAAAGATCCCTACCAATTGGGGAATTCAAGAGATAAAAAAGACAAAACCGCATCCAGAAGCTGCTACCAAACAACTTTGAAGGCAAAAACCCAGTATGCATAGCAATTACAGAGTGGGTCTCGCAATATGGAGCCGACACTATCAAATCTCGAAGATCTTGATGAGATCCAAATTCACCCTCAACATGCAGATCATAAGGCACAGATTGGAGCTAATTTAGATCCCGAGCTACGAGCCAACTTGATTGACTTATTAAAGAAGCGACATGACAGCTTCGTATGGTCTCACAAAGACATGATGAGGATCGAACCCGAGCTAATTACTCATGAACTTCATATGGATCCAGTCTACCCTCCAGTCAGACAGAAGAGAAGAAAGTTCACCCCAGAAAGAAATCGAATCATCGATTAGAAAATTCAAAAATTATTGGAAAATACTGCTATCAGGGAAGTTTAGTTTCCAGAGTGGCTCGCCAACGTGGTGCTAGTCCGAAAGAAAAATGGAAAGTGGCGAGTTTGCATCGATTTCACGAATCTGAACAAAGTTTGCCCAAAAGATTCATTCCCTCTACCCCAAATTGATTCAATGGTTGATGATACAGCTGGGCATGAGCTATTGAGTTTCATGGATGCATATTCTGGCTACAATCAAATTCTCATGCATCCAGATGACCAAGAGAAAACTGCATTTGTCACCAACCGAGGTATATATTGTTACAAGGTTATGCCATTCGGCCTCAAAAATGCTGGAGCCACATATCAACGTATGGTCAACAAGATGTTCTCGAAGCAAATTAGAAAAATTATGGAGGTATAATAGACGACATGCTGGTAAAATATTCGAAATCTGAGGAACATTTAAGGCAATTGGAAGAAGCCTTTAACATAATGGATCAGTATATGATGAAGTTGAACCCCACTAAGTGCGCATTCGGTGTCGCCTCAGGGAAATTCTTAGGATACGTTATCACTCGACGTGGAATATAAGTGAATCCAGATCGGATCAAATCTATCCTTGATATCCCATCACCTTCTAGCCTAAAAGATGTCATGCGACTAGCAGAGATGATTTTAGCACTTAATAGGTTCATCTCCAAGTCTACGGACAAGAGCTTTCTGTTCTTCTTAGCCCTAAAGAAAGCAAATAACTTCGAATAGACCCCAGCCTGCGAAGAAGCTTTGGAAGGACTCAAACGATATCTCACCTCCCAAACTCTATTATTAAAACCACTCGACAGTGAAAGGCGTTTTCTCTACAAGGGAGTTTCAGAACAAGCAGTCAGTGCAATCCTGATCAGAGAAGAAGAGGGGACACAACTCCCAGTCTACTATGTGAGTAAAGCATTGTGGGGTACAGAGTCACTCTACCCCCTAATGGAGAAATTAGTGTTGGCTTTGATAATAGCTACAAGGAAACTTCATTCCTATTTTCAGGGACACCCAATCACTGTTTATACCTCGTATCCTATGAGAAGCATACTCCAAAAGCCGGAGTTGTCCGGGAGGTTGACAAAATGGGAAGTAGAACTTGGGGAACGCGACATCACATACATGTCCAGGACCGCCATCAAGTCTCAAGCCTTAGCGGATTTTGTAGCCAACTTCAGCCTTAGCCCACTAGCCGCAACCGAACCGTAAGTCCATTCTATCCATTTGACCATCCCTTGGAAACTTATAGTTGACAGGTCCAATAACAAAAAAGGGTTACGGTATGGGAATAATGATCATTACTCCGAAAGGTGACATACTATAGAAAGTAATCAAGCGCGGTTTCAGAGTCACCAACAATGAGGCAGAATATGAGGCATTGATAGCAGGACTGACCTTGGCCAGTGAACGTGGAGCTAAAAATATTGAAGTAAAGTCTGATTCACAACTGATTGTCAACCAATTCCAAGGGTCATATAACGCACGAGATCCCCATATGGCATCCTATTTGCAGAAGTTAAAGATATTCAGTCGACATTTGAGGAACTCACAATAACCCAAGTCCCAAGGAGTGAGAATTCTCAAGCGGATGCACTGGCCACCCTTGGATCAACAATGCAAGGAGACAAACAATAATATATTCCGATATTATACTTGAATTGGCTAGCTATTTGGAAAGAATAAAAATAGACCGCTTCAATTACTTCAGTCGACTCATGGATGACTCCACTAGTCAAATATCTGTAAGAAGGCATACTTCCTAAAGACAAAGTTTAGGCTAGGAAAATCCAGAGGCAGGCTGCAAGGTTCACCTTATACGACGGCCAGTTGCTAAAAAGGTCATTTTCTAGACCCTACCTAAAGTGCCTCCCTCGGGAAGGGGCGCATTGTTGGGATGTATGCCCTAGAGCTACATGTGATGTAAACGGTTTCATGTACTTTTGAAATAAAAATATGCATTATTCATTTATCAAATTGTTTGTTGAATTTTCGCATATTATATCTTTGTAAATACCATAGATTACTTATGTACCTTCAGACTTAGTGTATGAGTGTCATACACCAGAGGATTCAAGTCTGAAGTTAGTGATCTTAAATAGTCCATAGAGAGCAAACAAATCGGGTATTTTATTTGCGGTTTATCTATAGCTGCGGTCCATTCCATATTTATATGGCGATCTTAATCCGGATCGTCCATGTAGAGACATAAGAATGGAGGCACCTTGTATGATGCGATCATATAGGAATGGACCCAGATAGAAATGACATTCTTATAATATCCGTTAAACAAAGAAAGTCATTTCAATCTACTTGATGGTCATATATGGATTGATCTTAATCCTGAGTGTACTACGAACTCCTGCATGGAAGGCTGTGTCCTTTGATTTACAAAGGTGAGGTTGGTGTAGTAGTCCCAACCAATAACTACGTACTTTGGGGGCACAGTTTGTTTTGTAGCTGGGAACGTTTTACATAGACATGGAATTCACTCATTCTTGCAAGAAGTAGATGAGTATCTTTCTAAAGGGTTGATTCGGTACTTGAACGATTTGAGCGCTCAAGTCTTCTATTACGAATAGAAAGATTAATATTCATAATAGTTATGAATAAATCGTTCATTAGAGAATCAATGGTACTTAAGGTAAAAATAATTAGAGGGGTATAACGGACATTATGACCCAGCTCTAATTACGAGATACTCATGAAGGATCAATTCGTATGCAATGACTATATCGGTGGACACCGACTTGGTTCGGCATAATATTTCATCTACGACAACGAGAGTGCAACTTCGGATTTTTAGTGGAATAATCTGGAGTTAATAATTCAGAATATTTAATTAAGAGCTTAATTAATATTTTAAGATTATTGGAGCTCGGAATCGTAGGTCCATTTGGTCCCCGTGCTAGCTCGATATACTTCAGCGGAGCTAATATAATTGGACAGTCCAATTATATACTCACAAAGAATAAATATTATTAATATGATTAATAATATTAATTAACATCACACTTAAGACTATACATTAAAAGTTAATGTAAGGTATTAATAATTATATGATAATTATTAAATTAGACCATTAAATTATATATGATATAATTTAATAAGGCTAAGAATTATTTTGGGAACAAAATCATAATCATGGTAGGATTCCTTATTGGATAAGGAATAGGATTTGTTTGAGAAACAAAATCAAACTTAAATACCCTACCTTGGCCGAAATTCCTCATTGATAAGGAATATGATTTGTTTATTTTAGAAACAAAATTAAGTCAAAATAATAGGCCTTGGCCGAATACCATATAGTGTAAGGAATAAGATTTGTTTATTTTGGAAGCAAAATCAAACAAGGATTCCTTGCCCTGGCCGAAATTCATAGAGATTGAGAGACTAATGGTTGATTTGTTTTATGAAACAAATTACCCTAAGTATAAAAAGAAAAATATAATTTTATTTTTCAGATCTAGACAGTAGATTAACCTAGCCTCAATCTCTTCTTCAAGTTCTCAAGAGTTGAGAAAGAGAATTGAAGAACCTGAAATTGATTTCGGTGTGTGATTGAATCTCTAAACCGTTTAGAGATTAATTTGTGAGTGTAGCCCACACTACCCTCCGTTAGTAACGAGTCATAGCCCGTAAGACCTTGTGGCTTTGAAAAGGCTCTTCTTCCCTCCTCTATCATTCACGGCAGTGGGCAAAAATAAACCCCATTGCCGCACACACATTGCCCAATTTTAGGGCTCGGTTTTATTTGGTTTTTAACTCAGGTTTTGGGAAACACTTTGGGGTAATTTTAGGGCTGTGTTAGGATTGATTTTAACTGAAAAATCAGACCTGGATTCACAGCGGTTCACGCAAAAACTGAACTGTTTTGGGTGATGTTCGCGTGTGTAACGGGTGCAAAACAGTCCGTTGTTTCACTGCAGTTCAAGGGGCTGTTCGGGGACTGTTTTGGGGAAATTCCGGGGCTGAAATCTTGTCCAAAATAGAAGAAGAATTTCTGTACACCCACTGGTATTATTCGGCCAAACCAAGGGAGAGCAGAAAAAATTTTCAAGTTCGATCCTTGGGCCTAACCGCTTCCTCTGCGCGAGGGAAAGCGTTTCCTACAATTGGCATCAAAAGAGAGATTGAAAAGTGCTATTAACCCTTCAATTTTCATTTAAAGTTTCTGTTTTAATATGTTTATATGAGTTATAAATATGATATGCATGTTTAGATGAGTGGGTACATTATTAAGTTCATGTGATGAATGGTTTTGATATTTCATGTGATGAATGGTTTTTGCATTGGTCGTAAATTTTTATGGCTCTTATTTTGTAGTTGGTTTTGGTTTTGGGTTGTAAGGCCATAAGGCCATTGTTTATATTCATTGCAATTTTAATTTCAATGTAAAATTTCAATTCTTTATAATATGGAGCACCGAAGTCGCGAATGGAACCAATACCACTTTTGAGCGGGATTTGAAGGCCAAGGAATGCCTTGGTGTATCTTATGTACTAATTAGATTAGTATAGGAAAAATAAGAGCCCGGTCAATGCAAAATAATTTTTATGTTATATGTATGTTTATTTCGAATTGTTTGAATAAAATGTCATATAGCTTAGGGTGCCCACTCGTGTATTTTACTTGCCATAACATGTCATAAATGCATTATCATAATAGACATAAAATTATGATTTTATGAAATTTAAAATGTTTAAGTTAGAATATGATATGCATTGAAATCATTAATTAGATTAATGGGATTTAATGTCTACAACTCGAATTCTAATATATTGGACTTAATTGGTGCATAATAAATTCCATTGGTATATAGGATGGAAACCCGGATATAAATTCAATAGCCGATTCCGTATGGACGGAAATGTGGTCTGCACTCGGGATACGATTCCACGTACCATTGGATTTTATGACGCGCACTAAGATTTATTAAAATGTTTAATTAAAATTTTGACCATTTAGAATTCCATGATTTTAAACCTTTAAGTGCCTAGTATTTTAAGAGTTAAAATATTGTAGCTCACTTATACCACTCTAATTAAGTTAGTTTAATAGAGTAAAACTGTTAGTAGAGACTAATGAGACATTAGTGACACAATTTTAATAGTTAAAATTGATTAGCTCACTTATGACAAACTAGTGTAAATGAATTATGCTTTAGCCACCATAAATTTATCCACACTAGTTAGGATAAAATATTAGATATTTTAGATAGAAACCTTAAGTTTTAAATAGTGAGTTGGAGAGGGATATACGACAGTACATCCCACGATCTCCGTTGTTAGTCCAAAAACGTGAGATTCAAAAGGCGCCTCGAGACGGCTTTGTTTTTGTCCCCCTACGGATGGTGTCCATTTTGGGTCAATTTCAAGTTTGGGTTCCGAAATGATAGGGATTCTAGATGTATCTTGTGAACTGACCTACCCTACGGCGGCACTTCACTCGTTAAGTCAAAGAATCCCGAAACTGCGGGTTACACTCACAAAGGAATAATTAACTGTTAATGAAATTCCTTGATAAAATAAAACGGTAGTTGTTAATATAGGAATAAGAGTTATTCCCGCATATATTAAATCAACTGAGATTGTCTCAATTTATCATGCGAGTACTTGACCTACCCTACGGCGGCACTTACTTGTGGGATGATAGATTGTAACATCCCGGATTTTTAGAATTGTTCCAGGAGATTCCCGGACGACTGTTTTAGTCTCGGATCATAAGGATGAGGAAGAATAAGAGTTTAAGTGAGGTAATTTGAGTTGGAATATCATTTTATGAATTTTCGTCGCGTTGGAAAACATGTGGGATCAAAAGCCAGTTACGCGATTTTCGTTAAACGCGTAAAGTTCATGGTTTTGGACATGAACTGAGCAAACGAACTTCGAATGAGCTGATTTTTGGACCAATTGACTCGTTTTTCCGAGACGAACAACTTTCGTGTTGAACACTTTTCGAAAATCGTATCAGAAGGGCTCCGAAATTGCGAATTTCTAAAGAGTTCTAGAACATGGACTGATTTGTAATTTTCGTGAGGGCCAAAGTGATATTTTCCATATAGTATAAATAGCCTCATATTTTCTTTTATTTACAAAATCAGTAAAATAACCCATAACCCCAAAATCGCCCCCCCATGCAAGTTGGACGCCCTTTCTGTTTTGCGTCGCGCCGGCGGCCACCACCGGCCGGAGCGACCATCCAAACTTGATCCTCCGGCCACCGTGCGTCCAATGGTGGCCGGCGACGACGACTTGGCGGCGTGGATCGGCGATTGGAAGAGGATGAGGTGCGGTGGTGGGTATGGCGAATCCGGCTTGTTGGGCCGTCTCACGAGCCGTGCCACCTACCAAATCGAAGCACTCGACGAGTACTACGAGTGTGCGGAGACGGATTTGCCGAACGGCGGTCGGAATTACACGAATCGAGGAAGAAAGAATCGGTGAATAGTAAACCCATTTTCAAAAGTACCTCCGATCGAAATTCCGATCGCACCAGCGCGTTCGTATGGCCGACGGGAGTCCGAATATGGCCTCGGAATTTCGGTACGACTCTCCGTTTAGATTTCGCCTTTTTAAAGTTTGCAGCTTTGTTTTCGGATGTTTATATTAGTTCCGTAGTTTAGCGAATTAGCATGAGATGAATTGGAAATGTTTTATTATGTTAAAACGATTAATGTGGTAGAATCCGGGGTGAATCGGATGAGTTATGGTCCGATATAGGTAGTAATAGCGAGATTCCGGTAAAACGGCGTTTCTTGCGCGATTGAGTGTAGTTGGTCGTAAATATAGTTATGATGTAATTATGGTATTGCGAGGAAAATTGGGTAATTTTGGATTAGTTCGGAGGGTTGGAGACCCTTCCGTAGCGTTTGCGGAAACTTTTCCGCAAGTTTTGTTGCAAACGCGTAAAATGAGAATCTGAGGTATCTAGTTATTTCAGAATAGCAAGTGAGCATGTATTAGAGTAATAAAGTTTATATTGTAGTATCAGAGTCGATACGGGTGTTCCGGGGAAAGTCCGTAGTTAATTGTAGATGAGTTGAAATTTCCGCAAATAGCGGTTCTGACAGATGTTGTGATTTGTTATGGCAGATCGGACCCGGATCGCGGGCGTTCGCTCAGCCAGGTAAGTAACTCATGTTCTGCGTACTTGGTAGACATAACGATGTTCGAGACTAGTAATGTAATACGATAGTAAATAGATATATATTCATGAAATCTATATATATATATATATATGAAGTTGAATATAGGATAAAGAGACGGGTGTAGTTGTATGCAAACATAGATGAGGATAAACAATTATAAGCATGAAAATATATTTTGAAGTAAAGAGACGCATGTTTAGATGTAAATAAGTATATGTATTTATATAGATAAATAGAGCATATGAATGACGTTATGTTTAAGAATAATATTTAGTGAAACCTGGGTTTGGGGGGTTGTAGAAAACTACACCCTAGGGAATGGGATTAGAGTTATAAATGAGATAAACGTATATGAACTAGTGTTATGAAGAAAAGTTTGTAATTATGCATTACATAAGAACATTAGCAACATGAGTAAGGATACGAGTATGTAATGTGATAAGAGCCTAAATGAGCAGTATATGCATACTATGAGAATGTATAAAAGGTTACGTCATGAGATTCTTGAGTACAAGTAGATAGTTAGAAAATAGCGAATCAGTTTAAGAACTAAGTTATTGGAATTCGTTTACGTTTGATGATTGATGTAGTAGAATAACTTCGATAAGGTGTATGAATATAAATTATGCAATATCGATATATGGTTCGTGATCCATTAGTACGGTAAGTTATAAAGGTAAGCTAAGTTATGATGGTTGAATGTGTGCATGTATAGATAAATATAGATGTGTATGAATGTAAGATAAATTTAGCATGTTTTGTTTGAACAAGTATCTTGTTGATATTTGAGTATATAGTTTTTTTAAAAACATTATAGAGGAAGTCATGACTAGAGTAGAGAGAAGCATGAGAAATGCATACATGCATGTGCATGTGTGTGTGGGTGTGTTAAGTCTTCAGCAGTTGAGCAAACAATAACAATGTTTTCAACGATTTCAAAGGTTTTAAAGAGAGATTTCATTTGCTTTGAAAAGTATCGTATTTCAGAAAATGTTTCTTTCTTTCTACAGTTTTGAGTAACAAATTATGGTTTTATGATTTTCGGGGCATGAGGTAAAAACTCACCCCAGTATGTAACTTGAGACACAGTTTGGACTTGACGGATACTTTGGATTCGGGATTTGGGATTTGACCCATCCCAGTTGTACACTAATTGGAATTGACGGATTTAGACACATGTGCACATGTGGAGGACTAGGGGGACGCTCCTAGATCCTCAGCGCTCAGATGGTACATTCCTGGGTGGAGATGCGCCTCCGGGCGGAGATGCGCCTCCGGGCGGAGATGCGCCTTCGGGCGGAGATGCGCCTACGGGCGGAGATTTGGTTTTCAGAAAAAGGATTTCAGATTTCAGTTTGGTTTTCAGAAAAAGGACTTCAGATTTCAGTTTTCAGAAAAGAACTTAGAAAGACGGTTTTAGAAAGAAATACAAGAAAAAGAAAGATTTTCAGAAAGAGTTTTCAGTTTTCAGATTTTCAGTACACAGTTTTCAGATTTTCAGTGCCTGGATTTCAGAAACCAGATTATAGTACACGGTTTTCAGAAACAGAGTTTAGAAATAGTTTTTCAGATTTCAGTTTTCAGTTTTTAGATACAGATCCCAGTTTTCAAGTGTAGTTTTCAGTCTTCAGAAATAGTTTTCAGAGATACAGAGTTCAGAGAAAGTTTTCATTTTTCGGTTTTCAGTTCTCAGAGTACAGATTTCGATTTTAGAAAACAATTTCCAGAGATCCAAGTATTAGAGCATGTTTTCAAAGACAAGTTTATTAAAAGAAAATTTTAAATAAGTTTCAGAAAATAGTTTTCGGAAAGTATTTTCTAGAAATCATAGCACGTTAAAGTCTTGTACAGTTTAACTTACATGCATATGATCATGTATTCTAGTGTTTTCATCTGAGATGCATGTAGTTGATACTATGCATAATAATATTAGCACATTAATATGTAAGATCCTCAGAAGCGGATTTAAGGTAATTGTTCATTAAGCATGGCATATTGAGTAGAGCGTAATTCCCATGACAGGTATATAAGTCATACATTTTAGAAATGTTATGAGGTACATACAGTTGACATTGAAACATGATAACCTGGTTGCATTTATATGTATATGATTGATATTGTGTGCATTATATGTTCACATAAAAAGGAACAATCGGTAAGATTATAGCGTATGGTTACATGGTTTCACATACAGGTTGGTATGGTTAGCTTTTAGCCTGTTTGATGTTAAATAGAAAGGATATCTTATTAATCCGATTTGATGATATTTCAATGTAATAAATGAAAGATGATTACATTAAATACCCGATCTAGATTATCAAGGATGACTAAGTAAGTATTTGAGACGTCAGAGTAACGTAATGGAAGCAAGGTTCGAAAACTCGGTGTGCGGTGTGAGGCGGTCCCTTGCGTGAGGCGAGGCGGACAGCCTCGAGGCGGTCGAGGCGACAGCCTCAATCCGAACACGAAAAAAAACTAAAAGCAATAAATAATCTACAACTAATACATAAAAGAATCTATCAAAATTAAACAAAATGAAATATAATAAAATAAGTTCATGAAATAAAATGACCGCTATTCTCTGAATAGGCTATTATTTGTGTTTAATAGAAGTGTCATCCTTCAAAAGGTCATCATCATATATAATTTCTATCATAAATAAATTTATTAATAATAAATTATAATTAATAAATATATATAATAGTGAATGATTATTTTTAGTGATAATTATTTTGCCATTTTCGGCTAAGCATTGAGGTCGAGCTACTCTGTTAATATGGTTAACAATACTGCCAGGAAAAAATAAAATTGAAAATTTTATTTTCTGTACCTTTTTAGTCTATAAAGAAGCTCAAGTTGAGACTCTTTGTCCCTATTTTCAGTTTCCTTATATTTATTTTTATTTTTCTCTTAAAAATAATGACTTCACGGTTTTGGGTTGAGGCGTCCGCCTCAAACCGCCTCAAGCCGCCTCGACTCGAGGCGTCATGAGGCGGGCCGCCTCAGGCCTTTGAGGCGGTCCTATTGAAAACTCGGTTTGAGGCGACAGCCTTGACGCGCCATAGCTGCGAGGCGGCCGAGGCGGCGCCTCGAGGCGCGCCTCAGATGGAGTTTTTAAACTATGAATGGAAGTATGACATGGTCTTATTAGTAGTATGTTGATAAATGGATAAGAAAGAGATAATTAGCTCAGATTTAATATGTAACAGCATGATTACAGTAAAAGATAAGTTCAGGAACTTAATGAAACGAAAATATAAGCTATTGTGTGTTTATGTTGTAGTTAGAGCATGATTACTTACTGAGTCATTAAGACTCACACCATTTCTGTTGTAGTTTTGCAGGTCAGTAGCAGAAGTTTGGTGAAGACTTTGAAGACAGTGGATCGCCCCAATTTGCAGTCAACAGAGAGTCTCGTGTCCTGGGTCAAGTTATGGGTCCTCACGGCCCTTGACGTTGTATCTGTGTTTGTATTTAATGTGTATAAACCATGTAATAGTATAATTTATTTTGAGTTCTGGCCGGAGGCCAGGTATTTGCATTTGTTCTTTGAGTTCAGGCCTGAGGCCTTGTTGAGTAATGCATTGATGTTGAGTTACCGGCCTAAGGCCGAGATTGTTGTGTTGTTGTTGTATGGATGCTGGCTACAGGCCAGGTTGCATGATGTTACGAATACATCATGCCGAAATTTTGTTAGATCCAGAGGCTTATGGAGATGGGCTTAGCCTGTCTCCTGCCGGTAGCATCCTGGCCTAGGCGGGATGTTACATAGATCTCCATGGCATAGTAATTCTCTTAGGTTTCTAATTCATTATTCATGGTTCATGCATCATGTTTAATCTTATGCCAAAATTCTTTGATGATTTTAATATGCGATGAATGAATGTTAAATGCATGTTTATGTTATTTTCAGCCATGGTTTCTCCAATTATTTCCATACTCCCAAATGATAAATTGACCGGAGAAAACTATGTTAAGTGGAAAAGTAACATGAACGCTATCCTGGTCTGTGAAGACCTTAAGTTTGTCCTGATGGAGGAGCGTCCTCCCGAGTCGGCCAGAAATGCTGGCCAAGCTGTGCGCGATACCTACCAGAAATGGGTCGCAGCAAATGAAAAAGCCCACTGCTACTTGCTAGTAGGGATGTCTGAGGTTCATGTTGCAAAGCATGAACCTATGGCTCTAGCATCTCAGATGATGGAGTCATTGCAGGGCATGTTTGGGCAGCCTTTGGAGCGTCAACGCCATGAGGCCATGGTCTCAACGATGACTGTTAGGATGAAGGATGAGACATCAGTCCGAGAGCACCTCTTAAGGATGATGACTTATCTCAATACTGCTGAAACCCATGGAGCTCGTATTGACGAGCGTAGCCAGGTGACCATGATTATGGAAACTCTTCCGAAGAGTTTCCTGCAGTTTAAAAGAAACTATGTTATGAACAAGTTGTCTTTTACTTTGACCCAACTGCTTAATGAACTTAACCATTACGAGTCCATGCTTGTGGATCCTCGTAAGTCCAGTGCATAGGCAAATGTTACCGAGTCTTCTAAATCTGAAAAGAAGAAGAAGAAAGGCACTAGAAAGGCTAAGGGTAAGTCCATGAAAAGAAGAACAAGAAAGGCTCCAAGGATACCAAGCCCAAAGGAAAATTTTTCCACTGTGACAAGAATGAGCATTGGAAAAAAAAACTGTCCTAAATACCTTGCTGAGCTGAAGGAGAAAAAGGAAACAGGTAAATATGATTTACTCGTTATTGAATCTCTATTAGTGGAGGATGATAAATACGCTTGGATTATTAATTCTGGGGCCACTAACCATGTTTGTTCTTCTTTACAACTACTTGATTCGTGGAGGGACCTTGCTGAAGGTGATTACACCATGAGGGTCGGGACAGGGGATGCCGTTTCAGCAAGAGTAGTGGGAGTTTCCAGTTTAAATTTTATTAATAATAGTTATTTAAATTTGAACAATGTGTTATTCATTCCTGGTTTCCGCATGAATCTGATATCTGTTTCTAGACTTATGGATGATGGTTATTCAATTTATTTTAATAGCATTTCGGTTATTATTGGCAGTAATGGATTAACTATATGCACATGAAACTCAGAAAATAACTTGTATGTGTTAAGACCGTTAACACATAACTCACTGCTCAACACTGAAATGTTTAAGATTGAAAAACCTAAAACAAAACGGCAAAAGATTTCTCACGATGACACATATCTATGGCATCTTAGACTTGGTCACATCAACCTTGACCGGATAAATAGATTGATAAAGAACGGAGCCTTAAACCAGTTAAAGCTCGAAACTTTACCAGTTTGTGAATCCTGTTTAGAAGGAAAAATGACCAAAAGACCTTTTACTGGAAAAAGTATAAGAGCCAGTCAACCACTAGAACTAATACATTCGGACGTTTGCGGACCGATGAATGTAAAAGCCCGAGGTGGTTATGAATACTTTGTCACATTCATTGACGATTATTCAAGATATGGGTATGTCTACCTAATGCATCACAAATCAGATACCTTTGAAAGGTTCAAGGAGTATCGTGCAGAGGTTGAGAACCAATTAGGTAAGACATTCAAAACTCAACGATCGGATCGTTGACGGGAATACCTCGACAGAGACTTCGATGAATTCTTAGTTGAGCATGGGATAGTGTCTCAGCTCACAGTACCTAGAACACCACAACAAAATGGTGTTGCCGAAAGGAGAAATCAAACCCTACTAGACATGATGAGATCTATGTTTAGTTATAGCTCACTACCTAGTTCATTTTGGGGATATGCACTGTAAACCGCAATGTATATCCTTAATGTAGTTCCATCTAAATCTGTTCCTAAGACTCCCTTAGAGTTGTGGAATGGTCGTAAAACTAGTTTACGACATTTCCGCATATTGGGGTATCCAACACATGTGCTGAAGAATAAGACTACAAAGCTGGAACCACGTTCTCAGGTATGCCTATTTGTAGGCTACCCGAATGAGACTAAGGGAGGATTCTACTACAGTCCTGATGATAACAAAGTATTTGTATCGACAAATGCTACGTTTCTAGAGGAAGACTATATGAGGGAGTTCAAACCTCGTAGTAAAATGTTACTCGAGGAGTTACTTACTGGTTCGACCAGCGCGCCATCGTTAACAAAAGTTGACAAATACATAGCACCTACGACATCTGATAGTCAGATGCCTCCCAGTCAGAATGATCTACCACCTAGACACAGTGGGAGGGTTGTACGACAACTTGATCGCTACTTAGGGGTTGGAGAGGCACAAGTTGTCGCCTCCAGCGATGTTATAGATGATCCATTGACCTACAGTAGTGCAATGAATGATTCTGAAAAAAAGGAATGGCTCAAAGCCATGAACCTAGAGATGGAGTCCATGTACTCCAACTCGGTCTGGGAACTTGTAGACCAACCTGATGGGGTGAAACCCATAGGTTGCAAGTGGATCTACAAGAGGAAGAGGGGATCAGATGGGAAGGTACAGACCTTCAAAGCTAGACTAGTGGCCAAGGGTTATACCCAGAAAGAGAGAGTTGACTATGAGGAAACTTTCTCGCCAGTAGCTATGCTTAAATCCATCCGCACTCTTTTATCCATTACCGCATATTATGACTATGAAATTTGGCAAATGGAGGTCAAGACTGCATTCTTGAATGGCAATCTTGATGAAAGTATCTATATGATACAACCAGAAGGGTTCATCGCCCAAGGTCAAGAGCAAAAAGTTTGCAAACTGCAAAGGTCCATTTATGGACTCAAGCAGGCATCTTGATCTTGGAATATAAGATTTGATACAACGATCAAGTCCTATAATTTTGAGCAAAATGTTGATGAGCCTTGTGTATACAAGCGCGTCATTGACGGGAATGTGGTTTTTCTTGTTTTATACGTTGATGATATTTTACTCATTGGGAATGATGTAAAGATATTATCAGACGTAAAAACCTGGCTAGCTGAGCAATTCCAAATGAAAGATTTGGGAGAGGCCAGTTATGTTCTTAGGATCCATATACTTCGGGATCGCAAGAAATGACTGTTAGCTATGTCTCAAGCATCCTACATCAACAAGATCCTTGTGCGATTCGGGATGAAGAATTCCAAGAAAGGCAATATGCCTTATTGGCATGGAATTCATTTGTCGAAAGAATAGTCTCCTAAGACACCTCAGGGAATTGAGGAAATGAGACATATCACATATGCCTCAACAGTTGGTAGTCTCATGTATGCCATGTTATGCACGAGACCGGACATCTGTTTTGCAGTGGGAGTAGTCAGTAGGTTTCAGTCAAACCCGGGATTGGATCACTGGATGGCTGTGAAACACATTCTCAAGTATCTTGAGAGAACGAGAGATTATATGCTAGTATATTCCAGTGAGGATATGATCCTAAGGGGATATACAGACTCTGATTTTCAGACAGATGTTGATTCCAGGAAATCAACATCTAGATTAGTGTTCACCCTAGGTGGTGAGGCTATTGTTTGGCAGAGCATAAAGCAATCCTGTATTGCCGACTCCACCATGGAGGCTGAATATGTAGCGGCTTGTAAAGCATCTAAAGAAGCAGTCTGGATCCGTAAATTCTTGGGAGATCTGGAAGTTGTTCCAGATATGGAAAAACCACTCACCCTCTATTACGATAATAGTGGAGCGGTGGCAAACTCCAAAGAACCAAGAAGCCACAAGAGGGGAAAGCATATAGAGAGAAAATATCATATTATCAGGGAGATAGTGCAGAGATGGGACGTTACCGTCACAAAGATTGCATCCACAGAGAAACTTGCTGATCCGTTTACAAAGACCTTACCGGCTAAAGTGTTTGAGGGTCACCTAGATGGTCTAGGATTAAGTGACATGTCTCATTTGCTCTAGTGCAAGTGGGATATTGTTGGGATGTATGCCCTAGAGCTACATGTGATGTAAACGGTTTCATATCCTTTTGAAATAAAAGATGCATTATTCATTTATCAAATTGTTTGTTTAATTTTCGCATATTATATCTTCTTAAATACCGTAGATTACTTATGTACCTTCAGACTTAGTGTATGACTGTCATACACCAGAGGATTCAAGTCTGAAGTTAGTGATCTTAAATAGTCCATAGAGAGCAAACAAACCGGGTATTTTGTTTGCGGTTTATCTATAGCTGCGGTCCATTCCATATTTGTATGGCGATCTTAATCCGGATCGTCCATGTAGAGACATGAGAATGGAGGCACCTTGTATGATGCGATTATATAGGACTGGACCCAGATAGAAATGACATTCTTATAATATCCGTTAAATAAAGAAAGTCATTTCAATCTACTTGATGGTCATATATGGATTGATCTTAATCATGAGTGTACTACGAACTCATGCATGGCAGGCTGTGTCCTTTGATTTACAAATGTGAGGTTGGTGTAGCAGTCCCAACCAATAACTACGTACTTTGGGGCACATTTTGTTTTGTAGCTGGGAACGTTTTACATAGACATGGAATCCACTCCTTCTTGCGAGAAGTAGATGTGTATCTTTCTTAAGGGTTGATTCGGTACTTGAATGATTTGAGCACTCAAGTCTTTCTGTTACGAATAGAAAGATTAATATTCATAATAGTTATGAATAAATCGTTCATTAGAGAATCAATGGTACTTAAGGTAAAAATAATTAGAGGGGTATAACGGACATTATGACCCGACTCTAATTACGAGATACTCGTGAAGGATCAATTCGTATGCAATGACTATATCGGTGGACACCGACTTGGTTCGGCGTAATATTTCATCTACGGCAACGAGAGTGCAACTTCGGATTTTTAGTGGAATAATCCGGAGTTAATAATTCAGAATATTTAATTAAGAGCTTAATTAATATTTGAGATTATTGGAGCTCGGAACCGTAGGTCCATTTGGTCCCCGTGCTAGCTCGATATACTTCAACGGAGCTAATATAATTGGACAGTCCAATTATATACTCACAAAGAATAAATATTATTAATATGATTAATAATATTAATTAACATCACACTTAAGACTATACATTAAAAGTTAATGTAATGTATTAATAATTATATGATAATTATTAAATTAGAACATTAAATTATATATGATATAATTTAATAAGGCTAAGAATTATTTTGGGAATAAAATCATAATCATGGTAAGATTCCTTACTGGATAAGGAATAGGATTTGTTTGAGAAACAAAATCAAACTTAAATACCCTACCTTGGCCGAAATTCCTAATTGATAAGGAATAGGATTTGTTTATTTTGGAAACAAAATCAAGTCAAAATAATAAGCCTTGGCCGAATACCCTATAGTGTAAGGAATAGGATTTTTTTATTTTGGAAGCAAAATCAAACAAGGATTCCTTGCCCTGACCGAAATTCATAGAGATTGGGAGACTAATGGTTGATTTGTTTTATGAAACAAATTACCCTAAGTATAAAAAGAAAAATATAATTTTATTTTTCAGATCTAGACATTAGATTAACCTAGCCTCCATCTCTTCTTCAAGTTCTCAAGAGTTGAGAAAGAGAATTGAAGAACCTGAAATTGATTTCGGTGTGTGATTGAATCTCTAAACCGTTTAGAGATTAATTTGTGAGTGTAGCCCACACTACCCTCCGTTAGTAACGAGTCATAGCCCGGAAGACCTTGTGGCGTTGAAAAGGCTCTTCTTCCCTCCTCCATCATTCACGGAAGTGGGCAAAAATAAACCCCACTGCCGCACGCTCATAGCCCAATTTTAGGGCTCGGTTTTATTTGGTTTTTAACTCGGGTTTTGGGAAACGCTTTGGGGTAATTTTAGGGCTGTGTTAGGATTGATTTTAACTGAAAAATCAGACCTGAATATTCACAGCAGTTCATGCAAAAACTGAACTATTTTGGGTGCTGTTCGCGCGTGTAACGGGGGCAAAACAGTCCGCTGTTTCACTGCAGTTCAAGAGGCTGTTTGGGGACTGTTTTGGGGAAATTTCGGGGCTGAAATCTTGTCCAAAACAGAAGCAAAATTTCAGTTCACCGACTGGTGTTATTCGGCCAAAGCAAGGGAGAGCATAAAAAATTTTCAAGTTCGATCCTTAGGCCTAACCGCTTCCGCTGCGCGAGGGAAAGCGTTTTCTATATGCATCACGTGTTGGCAGAGCTATACGAAGGAGAATGTGGGAATCATTCTGGAGGAAGAAGCTTGGCACTTCGAGCCCATTCGACAGGTTACTATTGGCCAACCATGAGAACCGACTCTACAGACTTCACAAGGAAATATGAAAAATGTCAAAGTTTGCCCCCGTTTCACACCTCCCACCTGAGAGACTCATTCCTATCTTATCCATTTGACCGTTTATGAAGTGGGGGATGGATATCGTTGGGAAACTTCCAACCGCCTAAGGGCAACGAGTCTACATGCTTGCACTTACGGACTACCACTCGAAGTTGATTGAAGTAGAACCATTTTCCAGGGTACGTGACAAAGAGGTACAAACATTCATATGGAAGAAAATCATATGTCGATTCGGCATACCGAGAGAAATTATGACTGACAATGGTTCGCAATTCATCGGCCATCATTTTCAAGTTTTCTACAGAAATTGGGGTATAAAATTAAGCTTTTCAACCCCACGCTTCCCACAAGCTAATGGCCAGGCCGAGTCCTCTAAAAAAACAATATTGAACACTTTGAAGAAGAGACTGGAGAAAGCTAAAGGAGCTTGGGCGGATGAACTCCCTGGAGTCTTGTGGTCTTACAGAACAACGGTCTGGTCATCCACTGGGGAAACTTCATTCTCTCTGGCGTTTGGAATGGAAGTAGTGATACCAATAGAAGAATTATAATATTGATACAATGAGGATTCGAATCGACAACTTATGAATTATAGTATTGATACAATTGATGAATTGAGAGACCGTGAATCTATTCGACTAGCAGCCCATCGATAGAGGATGGCCAGATACTTAACAAAAGCGTTAGGAGCAGAACCTTCAGGGAATGAGATTGGGTCATGCGCAGAGTTTTCCAGAACACTAAGGAGGTTGGAGATGGTAAGCGGAGACCAAACTGGGAAGGTCCATACCTCATCACAAAGGTCATTGGGCAAAGAGCCTACAAATTACAAACCGTGGAAGGAACACTCATACACAACAGTTGGAATGCAATTCATCTTAAACGATTCTACTGGTAATACGTGCATACTTAATTGTCTTTCGGGTATGAAATAAATGATATGCTGTTTGCAAAAATTCATTTGATGTGAAAATAAAATGCATTCATAGATTGAGAATTGTCTTTCCATTCTACAAAGGTAGTCTAATACAAAATAAAAAAAAAACAAACAACCAAAACACATTAGCTATATTATCAAACTTCTGGAGCACCGATCGGTTGATCTTCAGTAGCCTCGGAAGCACCAGCATGAACATCTTCCTCTTGAGCAGCATGCTTGATTCCCGTCGGATCAATATCTTCTCATTCCTTCACCTGACATTCGATCATCGTTATCTCAATTTCAGGGACCGCTGCCTCTTTGCCCTCAAATTTCTTTGATTCAACTTCCTCTTTTTTTTCTTCCTCACTACCTTCATTTGACGAAGAGAGTCCAGCCACCAGCTTGTCGTATTTTCGAATCCATTTATTGGGCTTCCATGCAGTAGCTTTCCCTTCAAGATAATCCTTCATCAAACTACTCATTTCCTTCATCATTGACTCGAGTGCAATACCTTCAAGCTGCTTAAGCAGTTGCTCATTCTCTTTCTTTACATTTTCGAAGTCGTGCTTGTAGGCTTCAATTATGGCCTCAGACACTTCTCTCTCCACCTTAAGTGTAGCTTTGGTTTCCTTCAATTCATTCTCTAATCCCTTCCCCTTCCTCTCAGAAGCGTCCAACCCGGATTTCAACTCAACCGCCTCCCTCATTACTACAGTAAGGGATTTCTCCAAGTCCCTTATCCCCATTTGACTCGACTCAGCGTACTTCTGCATGTATATGTTGTATTCCAATGACTGAATAGCCCAAGATTAGTTCCTATTTGACCAGACATTAACAAAAAGGGCTGAGTATACATACCTGATAACTCAAGGCATCTGCCATCTTCATCGTCTCGACTGGGCCTATCTTAGTTAGCCTGTTTCATCCTCCTCCAGAAGAAGCCTTTTTACGAATTTATTTAGGCCGGAAGGATCCAAAATCACATTTGCCCATGTGGGATCATTATTATAACATTTTCTAAATCCTCGTAGAGGATCTGTAAAAAATGAGAAAAGATATTAGTCCCGTTACACTAATGTATTCAAAGAGAATACATGATGAAGATGTAATAATCACTCGACAAAATCCAATGTTCTGGGATTCGACCAGCTCCAACCGACCCAAATACACTCTCACCCCTCACAAAAAAATAACCAGATTGCCAATTCCCCCTATCGTTTGTTGGGAGCCCAGTCACTAAATGTTTCTTCCTCTGAAACAAAATGTATCTTCCCTTTTCAGTCAGATCTTCCATTAAGTAGTATGAGAATAAAAAATCCTTTACTTAGAAGAACACTCCTAATTCAAAATCCAAGCACTCAATCGACAGTAAAATTCTCCAAGTGTTAGACATCAATTGTGAAGGAGCAATCTGGAAATGATCCAAAACCTCCCAGACTAATCATGGTATGGGAAATCTAAACCCATCTGCAAAAAATCGTTCATAGATACAAATCCACCCTAGGACCTTGTAGTCTATTCTTTACTTGGCAGAGGTAGTCTTAGTTCTAATGAGTTTGGAAATCTATACTTACACCTGATTTCCCTCAGTGATTTCTCTATCACTCGATTGGCAGGGTTTTTTGTTAACAGGTTTGTTGGTTCACTAGTGCTGGAAATCCCACTCGACTCTCCAATTGCTGGCAAAGTCCTAAGTGGTATAGCTTTAATAGGAACCTCCTGAGATAACTCTGCAACCGTTATTAATCATGTCTCAATTAGATCCTCATACAACCAATCTCTATATACATCTTCCTCTTTGGAATCACTAGAAGATGATTCAAAAAATCTATCAATCTCAGCACCTAAACTGACTAAGGATTCTTCACTCGAAATTCTCCAAACAACAAGCATGCGAATATTAGATTCCTTAAAAATCTATTCTTTAAAGATCAAACTCTACTCCAATCCTTAAACACAATTTCAAAATAAATCTATAATTCCAAAGATCAAACAACCTATATTGACTAAGAACAACTTGAATCTACACTATGAATATTCAAAGATATTGAAGAATATGAGATGGGTTTTTGAAGAATACCTTGAAGGGCTTGAGACTTCTCCCTACTCGATGACTGAGGTGAGATTTTGCGAATGAGGCAAATGAGCACTCAAAGCTCTCTTTTATGCCATCCATGTTGGCGCAAAAAATTCCGGCCAAAAACACCTCGAAACTTGCGTTAAGGTTGCATTAAATGAGTGGAGAAGGGTTTAGAAGTGATCAAGGCCCATCATGCAATTGGGGAATCTCTCAATAACGTCGACTGAGGAAAATTATGATTCCACACGTTAAAGACTCACACAAGATATTAAATGAAGGCTTGGTATGAGATGGATGATGCCATTCGTCACTACCTCACAAGCAGACTTACTACAAGATATGATGTCAATCGACACGACATCGTACGAAGGCTTAACAGAATGGAGAAATCACGTGACATGACATCAAATGAAGATTTGGACTTTCTTCAGTCCAGACGACGATGTCGTATGAATTGACTCCCGAACTTTCTTCTGGTTCAGTCGACCGGGGACATCCCCTATGGACTCATGTCGAGTCAAATGAATATTTGGACTTCCCTCAGTCCAGATGACGATGTCGTATGAATTGACTCTTGAACCTTCTTCTGGTTCAGTTGACCGGGGACATCCCCCATGTACTCAGGTCGAGTCAGAAGAAGATTTCGACTTCTCTCAGTCCAGACAATGATGTCGTATGAATTGACTCATGAACCTTCTTCTGGTTCAATCAATCGGGGACATCCCTCATGGACTCATGTCGAGTCAAATAAAGGTTTGGACTTCCTTCAGTCCAGACGATGATGTCGTATGAATTGACTCATGTACCTTCAGTCATATCTTCATTTAAGTAGTATGAGAATAAAAAATCCTTTACTTAGAAGAACACTCCTAATTCAAAATCCAAGCACTCAATCGACAGTAAAATTCTCCAAGTGTTAGACATCAATTGTGAATGAGCAATCTGGAAATGATCCAAAACCTCCCAGAATAATCATGGTATGGGAAATCTAAACCCATCTGCAAAAGGTCGTTCATAGATACCAATCCACCCTAGGACCTTGTAGTCTATTCTTTACTTGGCAGAGGTAGTCTTAGTTCTAATGAGTTTGGAAATCTATACTTACACCTGATTTCCCTCAGTGATTTCTCTATCACTCGATTGGCAGGGTTTTTTGTTAACAGGTTTGTTGGTTCACTAGTGCTGGAAATCCCACTCGACTCTCCAATTGCTGGCAAAGTCCTAAGTGGTATAGCTTTAGTAGGAACCTCATGAGATAACTCTGCAACCGTTATTAATCCTGTCTCAATTAGATCCTCATACAACTAATCTCTATATACATCTTCATCTTTCGACTCACTAGAAGATGATTCAAAAAATCTATCAATCTCAGCACCTAAACTGCCTAAGGATTCTTCACTCGAAATTCTCCAAACAACAAGCATGCGAATATTAGATTCCTTAAAAATCTATTCTTTAAAGATCAAACTCTACTCCAATCCTTAAACACAATTTCAACAATAAATCTATAATTCCAAAGATCAAACAGCCTATATTGACTAAGAACAACTTGAATCTACACTATGAATATTCAAAGATATTGAAGAATATGAGATGGGTTTTTGAAGAATACCTTGAAGGGCTTGAGACTTCTCCCTACTCGATGACTGAGGTGAGATTTTGCGAATGAGGCAAATGAGCACTCAAAGCTCTCTTTTATGCCATCCTTGTTGGCGCAAAAAATTCCGGCCAAAAACACCTCGAAACTTGCGTTAAGGTTGCATTAAATGAGTGGAGAAGGGTTTAGAAGTGATCAAGGCCCATCATGCAATTGGGGAATCTCTCAATAACGTCGACTGAGGAAAATTATGATTCCACACGTTAAAGACTCAACAAGATATTAAATGAAGGCTTGGTATGAGGGATGATGCCATTCGTCACTACCTCACAAGCAGACTTACTACAAGATATGATGTCAATCGACACGACATCGTACGAAGGCTTAACAGAATTGGAGAAATCACGTGACATGACATCAAATGAAGATTTGGACTTTCTTCAGTCCAGACGACGATGTCGTATGAATTGACTCCCGAACTTTCTTCTGGTTCAGTCGACCGGGGACATCCCCTATGGACTCATGTCGAGTCAAATGAATATTTGGACTTCCCTCAGTCCAGATGACGATGTCGTATGAATTGACTCTTGAACCTTCTTCTGGTTCAGTTGACCGGGGACATCCCCCATGTACTCAGGTCGAGTCAGAAGAAGATTTCGACTTCTCTCAGTCCAGACAATGATGTCGTATGAATTGACTCATGAACCTTCTTCTGGTTCAATCAATCGGGGACATCCCTCATGGACTCATGTCGAGTCAAATAAAGGTTTGGACTTCCTTCAGTCCAGACGATGATGTCGTATGAATTGACTCATGTACCTTCAGTCATATCTTCATTTAAGTAGTATGAGAATAAAAAATCCTTTACTTAGAAGAACACTCCTAATTCAAAATCCAAGCACTCAATCGACAGTAAAATTCTCCAAGTGTTAGACATCAATTGTGAATGAGCAATCTGGAAATGATCCAAAACCTCCCAGAATAATCATGGTATGGGAAATCTAAACCCATCTGCAAAAGGTCGTTCATAGATACCAATCCACCCTAGGACCTTGTAGTCTATTCTTTACTTGGCAGAGGTAGTCTTAGTTCTAATGAGTTTGGAAATCTATACTTACACCTGATTTCCCTCAGTGATTTCTCTATCACTCGATTGGCAGGGTTTTTTGTTAACAGGTTTGTTGGTTCACTAGTGCTGGAAATCCCACTCGACTCTCCAATTGCTGGCAAAGTCCTAAGTGGTATAGCTTTAGTAGGAACCTCATGAGATAACTCTGCAACCGTTATTAATCCTGTCTCAATTAGATCCTCATACAACTAATCTCTATATACATCTTCATCTTTCGACTCACTAGAAGATGATTCAAAAAATCTATCAATCTCAGCACCTAAACTGCCTAAGGATTCTTCACTCGAAATTCTCCAAACAACAAGCATGCGAATATTAGATTCCTTAAAATCTATTCTTTAAAGATCAAACTCTACTCCAATCCTTAAACACAATTTCACAATAAATCTATAATTCCAAAGATCAAACAGCCTATATTGACTAAGAACAACTTGAATCTACACTATGAATATTCAAAGATATTGAAGAATATGAGATGGGTTTTTGAAGAATACCTTGAAGGGCTTGAGACTTCTCCCTACTCGATGACTGAGGTGAGATTTTGCGAATGAGGCAAATGAGCACTCAAAGCTCTCTTTTATGCCATCCTTGTTGGCGCAAAAAATTCCGGCCAAAAACACCTCGAAACTTGCGTTAAGGTTGCATTAAATGAGTGGAGAAGGGTTTAGAAGTGATCAAGGCCCATCATGCAATTGGGGAATCTCTCAATAACGTCGACTGAGGAAAATTATGATTCCACACGTAAAGACTCAACAAGATATTAAATGAAGGCTTGGTATGAGGGATGATGCCATTCGTCACTACCTCACAAGCAGACTTACTACAAGATATGATGTCAATCGACACGACATCGTACGAAGGCTTAACAGAATTGGAGGAATCACGTGACATGACATCAAATGAAGATTTGGACTTTCTTCAATCCAGACGACGATGTCGTATGAATTGACTCCCGAACTTTCTTCTGGTTCAGTCGACCGGGGACATCCCCTATGGATTCATGTCGAGTCAAATGAATATTTGGACTTCCCTCAGTCCAGATGACGATGTCGTATGAATTGACTCTTGAACCTTCTTCTGGTTCAGTTGACCGGGGACATCCCCTATGTACTCTGGTCGAGTCAGAAGAAGATTTCGACTTCTCTCAGTCCAGACAACGATGTCGTATGAATTGACTCATGAACCTTCTTCTGGTTCAATCGATCGGGGACATCCCTCATGGACTCATGTCGAGTCAAATAAAGGTTTGGACTTCCTTCAGTCCAGACGATGATGTCGTATGAATTGACTCATGTACCTTCAGTCATATCTTCATTTAAGTAGTATGAGAATAAAAAATCCTTTACTTAGAAGAACACTCCTAATTCAAAATCCAAGCACTCAATCGAAAGTAAAATTCTCCAAGTGTTAAACATCAATTGTGAAGGAGCAATCTGGAAATGATCCAAAACCTCCCAGACTAATCATGGTATGGGAAATCTAAACCCATCTGCAAAAGGTCGTTCATAGATACCAATCCACCCTAGGACCTTGTAGTCTATTCTTTACTTGGCAGAGGTAGTCTTAGTTCTAATGAGTTTGGAAATCTATACTTACACCTGATTTCCCTCAGTGATTTCTCTATCACTCGATTGGCAGGGTTTTTTGTTAACAGGTTTGTTGGTTCGCTGGTGCTGGAAATCCCACTCGACTCTCCAATTGCTGGCAAAGTCCTAAGTGGTATAGCTTTAGTAGGAACCTCATGAGATAACTCTGCAACCGTTATTAATCCTGTCTCAATTAGATCCTCATACAACCAATCTCTATATACATCTTCCTCTTTCGACTCACTAGAAGATGATTCAAAAAATCTATCAATCTCAACACCTAAACTGCCTAAGGATTCTTCACTCGAAATTCTCCAAACAACAAGCATGCGAATATTAGATTCCTTAAAAATCTCTTCTTTAAAGATCAAACTCTACTCCAATCCTTAAACATAATTTCAACAATAAATCTATAATTCCTAAGATCAAACAGCCTATATTGACTAAGAACAACTTGAATCTACACTATGAATATTCAAAGATATTGAAGAATAGGAGATGGGTTTTTGAAGAATACCTTGAAGGGCTTGAGACTTCTCCCTACTCGATGACTGAGGTGAGATTTTGCGAATGAGGAAAATGAGCACTCAAAGCTCTCTTTTATGCCATCCTTGTTGGCGCAAAAAATTCCGGCCAAAAGCACCTCGAAACTTGCGTTAAGGTTGCATTAAATGAGTGGAGAAGGGTTTAGAAGTGATCAAGGCCCATCATGCAATTGGGGAATCTCTCAATAACGTCGACTGAGGAAAATTATGATTCCACACGTTAAAGACTCAACAAAATATTAAATGAAGGCTTGGTATGATGGATGATGCCATTCGTCACTACCTCACAAGCAGACTTACTACAAGATATGATGTCAATCGACACGACATCGTACGAAGGCTTAACAGAATTGGAGGAATCACGTGACATGACATCAAATGAAGATTTGGACTTTCTTTAGTCCAGACGACGATGTCGTATGAATTGACTCCCGAACTTTCTTCTGGTTCAGTCGACCGGGGACATCCCCTATGGACTCATGTCGAGTCAAATGAAATTTGGACTTCCCTCAGTCCAGATGACGATGTCGTATGAATTGAATCTTGAACCTTCTTCTGGTTCAGTTGACCCGGGGCATCCCCCATGTACTCAGGTCGAGTCAGAAGAAGATTTCGACTTCTCTCAGTCCAGACAACGATGTCGTATGAATTGACTCATGAACCTTCTTCTGGTTCAGTCGATCGGGGACATCCCTCATGGACTCATGTCGAGTCAAATAAAGGTTTGGACTTCCTTCAGTCCAGACGATGATGTCGTATGAATTGACTCATGTACCTTCTTCCGGTTCAGTCGACCGGGGACATCCCCCATGGACTCATGTCGAATCAAATGAAGATTTGGACTTTCCTTAGCCCAAACGACAATGTCGTATGAATTGACTCCTGAACTTTCTTTTGGTTCAGTCGACCGAGGACATCCCCAATGGGCTCATGTCAAATCAAATGAAGATTTGGACTTCCCTCAGTCCAGACGACGATGTCTTATGAGTTGACTCCTGAATCTTCTTCTGGTTCAGTCGATCGGGGACATCCCTCATGGACTCAGGTCGAGTCAAATGAAGGTTTGGACTTCCCTCATTTCAGACGACGATGTCGTATGAATTGACTCATGAACCTTCTTCTGATTCAGTCGACCGGGAACATCCCCTATGGACTCATGTCGAGTCAAATAAAGGTTTGGACTTCCCTTAGTCCATACGACGATGTCGTATGAATTGACTCATGAACCTTCTTCTGGTTCAGTCGATTGGGGACATCCCCCATGGACTCAGGTCGAGTCAAATGAATATTTGGACTTCCCTCAGCCCAGACGACGATGTCGTATGAATTTACTCTTGAACCTTCTTTTGGTTCAGTCGACCAGGGACGTCCCCCTTGGGCTCATATTGAGTCAAATGAAGATTTGGACTTCCCTCAATCCAGACGACGATGGCGTATGAATTGACTCATGAACCTTCTTCTGGTTCAGTCGACCGGGGACATCCCTATGGGCTCATGTCAAATCAAATGAAGATTTGGAATTCCCTCAGTCCAGACGACGATATCATATGAATTAACTCCTGAACCTTATTTTGGTTCAGTCGACCGGGGACATCCTCATGGGCTCATGTTGAGTCAAATGAAGATTTTGACTTCTCTCAGTCCAGACGACGATGTCGTATGAATTGACTCCTGAATCTTCTTCTGGTTCAGTCGACCGGAGATATCCCCCATGGACTCATGTTGAATCAAATGAAGGTTTGGACTTCGTTCAGTCCAGACGACAATATCGTATGAATTGACTCATGAACCTTCTTCTGGTTTAGTTGACCGGGGACATCCCCCATCGACTCATGTCGAGTCAAATGAAGACTTGAATTACTCTCAGTCCATACGACGATGTTGTATGAATTAACTTCTAAACCATCATCTGGTGCAGTCAAAAAGAGTTTCCCCCCATGGACTCATGTCGAGTCATGAGAAGACTTGGACTACTCAACATCCAAATGATTTATGTCTTATGAGCTCTTCTGTCCAGACGCATGAAACACTTTACTGAACCATCCAAACAACAGAAGATAGTGCATAGAACTATGCATTCTTGACATGTATTCTTACATCTTATTTCATACGACATGCATTGAAATACTCTCCAAGTCAAGGACTTATTGACTTAAAGAGTAGAGGATAAACTGTACTAGCCAAATTTGGGCCCAAGTGTAAAATCGACATTTTACCTCCGGACCAACCACAAAGCCAGAAACCCGAAACCCTTTAATAAGCCCAACTTGAAAACTGATATTGGACCAAGAGATTTCACAAGCCCAAGCCCATTTCCAATGAGAGACTTGACCAAAATGGCCTATAGACTCATCAGTTACCAGATCAGAAAATGCATGAACTCATAACCCCTCTATTAAATTGACCGTTTTAGGGCGTCCAACAGACAAAAGAATGAATGAGCATACCTCAAATGGCTTATAAAAGGAAAAGGCAATCAACAGTAAGGGGGAGAGTTTTTCTTGGAGAGCTTGAACATTCTCATTTGAGCTTTCAAATCATTTCGCCCTCGAAACACCAACCCACCGCCCTCACGGCAACCAAACAGAGATTAAGGTAACATCAAGCCTTACTCTTCCTTATTTTCTGCTTATCCTCATCAATGACTTGAGCTTCGGAGAGCCTACGGCTTCCACCACACCGGTGGGCAGTACTCCCCGCTCATTCTACCTTTGTTTTACAGGTTCGCTAGCGCCCTCATACTTCAGATTCTCGATTGTGGACCTCGGGGTGAAAACCCAGCATCCAAAATAAAAATTTTAAATTGAACGGAAAAAATAAATTAGAATGCTGGGGCTAGGGGGATCCACTATTGATAATTCAAATATTGAGAAATCTTACTTTTTATAATATATGAATTTTTCATTATTACCCAGTTAATTTACTGCATGAATTAATTATGCCAAAACATATAAAATCAGCCATAAAGGCGATGATAATATTTATCTATAACAAATCTAGTTAGGTACTCAATTATGCCAAATAAATAAAAACCAGCCATAAAAGCGATAACAAAGTTTGTCAATAATTAATTCAGATTTAAAATTACTTTATCATATAATATGGGGTAAAGTATTAACTGTGCCAACCAAAATTTGATTGTCCATAGAGAATCAAAACACCCGCAAATATAAGAAAATATTAAACATTAGTCTTCATATTACAATTCATATATTATAATATAAGTAAGATTAATTTATATTCTCATATTTATAGTTTCATCATTTACCCCAGCAGAATGATGAATTAGTTACTCATAATTTGAATAAAAATTTGTATAATTTTATTATTGAAAGAAAAATAAAAGATTAGAAGAAAAATAAAATACACAAGACACTTCTTCTAAATTCTTCAAGAGAGAAAATGAAAGAAGCATGAAGAATATGAGAGGTGAGAACTTCTATTTATATTAGAAGTATTCATTACTCAATTATTAATTACAACTTTCATATAAAAAACAAACAATATACTTTAACTAATTTATTTTTTCTTTTTCCTTTTTTGACTTTTTTAATTTTTGTTGATCATTTTACAAACATTTGTGTGGATTGTGACATTTTATCTTTTATTTTATTTTTTATTTTTATTTATTTTCTAATAATTGAAATTACATGCAACACACATTGGCTTCTTCACCAATATCGACTTTCAAAACCTCAGAATTAGAAAATCTTATAAAGAGAAAAGTTTTAAATATTTGAGTCTTCTTTCATCTGGAAATAGAATAGCCTCAATCCTATATCGGAGTAAAATGTTATTACCAAAATATAAAAATTACGCAAAATTGGAATTTCTGAAATTGTACATTGTTAGAACGCCTCTTTCAAGTTTCTGACCGTCAAAATCCAATTGTCACTTCTATTTTTAGTTATGCATCCAAAGTATTATTTCACATACATAAGAAATAAAAATCACAATAAAAATATATAAAACATAAATTTAATTATTATTTCACAAATGTGGTAAATTAAGTGGATTAATGAAACTATAAGTGTAAAATGATTAATTTTTCTTATAATAAATGTACATTTTTTAGTATTCATCACACCCCTCAACAAGCTTATTACTAGTCCCTAGTAATTTAAGCGAAAACTAAAAATTCTTATCTAATTTAATAATTATTTTATTTCGTTCTAAATTATCAAATACGTAAATTCTCATGTACTGTTTACCATTCTTCCATACACACATAAGATAAAGTACTAATCAATTTATTATGCTCATAATGTTCACAAGTCTTGTTAAAAAGAGAGTAATATTTTTATCCTAAAATTATATTAGAGTTACATCTTTTTGGCAATGAGAGTTTATTTATATTTTTTTGATAATACATCTTTAATCCTTGTAACGAGTTTTGATTTAGTGATTCCCAAATCAGTTGGCTTTAGGACACTAAGTGCTAAGACACTCATACAGACTTAATTGCTCGGATCTGAGATGTCAAAAAGAAGAAGTGTTCGATTCTCTTAAGCTTTCTCTTTAACTCATGTAACGAACTTTGGGCCAATGACTTCCAAACTAGTTGGCCTTAGGGCACTAAGTGTTAAAACACACATACGGACTTAATTCATCGAGTTAGAGATGCTACGAAATCGAACTTATCCACATATTTTTTTTTTATAAATTTAAGCTCTACCGTTTTACGCGAACAATCACTACTTGCTGAGGCAAGATGTCCGGTTACTAACTTGATTATTATTATCATTATTTTTAAAATTAACTCAAGTCATACCGTTTTACGCGAACAATCACTGTTTGCTGAGATAAGATGTTCAGTTACTAAGTAAAAACTTAATTTTTATTATCATTTTTTTAAAAAAAAACTAACTCAAGTTTGAATTACTCTTTGACCATTTGCCCTTTAATCCGACTATCGACTAATAACTTGAAGTCAATAAACAGTATTTAAAATATAATCATGCCATAGATTAATATTTGGAGGAAAATTTAAAAATATAAAAACTCTAAGAACATACATGTTTTTCATCAACTAATTGCTCAATTAAGTGTCGATTATTTTCTCCATTTTATGAAAATATGGGTTATAAAATTAGGGTTTGTAAAATCTTATTTTTAAAAGTGACAATTATTTTAGTTTAATAAAAATTATGGTTTATAAAATTACTTATATTTGGGGTTTACATAGAATTCATTTATCCTTTCAGTAATTTCATAAAATATGGGTTATAAAATTAGGGTTTGTACAATAAGGATTGTTGGGGGTGCTAATAGCTTCATTCAACATTTGCTACCACAACTTGGCACAATGTAGAATTCTAACTGGACTTGTTGGGCCCAAGATTACACTAACCAAACTAGCCCACTTCAAAAATTTCAAAACCAAACCAAAGTTTCTTCATACCACTCAACAAGTTTTACTTGACGGAATTAGGATCTATTTGAGCACATATATATCACTAGATGATTGTACTATAAAAGACTAGAAGAGAAAAAAAAAAATGGATTCTAAGATTATACAGGAATCAAACTTATCAAAGTGAGTATTGATCTTAGTAAATCAAATATGTAGGAGTGTTCGAGTGAATATTGTGAGTTCGCGTATAAATTTATATAGTTCAAGTTTAAAAAAAATAGAAAATATTATGAATATAGATAAATGAGACAGATTCAGCCACATACATGTGGTTAGATCTGTGTCATTGAGGGAAAGAGAAAGAGCCAGATTCAATGATACAGATTCAGTCACATAAACATTTATGGTTGGATATGTGTCATTTGTTTGTGTGTATATTATTGTTCAAAATAAATTTATTAGACATAGTTTGGTTAGTCGTAAGTACGTTTTACGTTTACATAAAATAGGGTTTAGTTGTGTGTGAATTTTTCATCCCATCTGAACTTTCTAAAAAACAAATCCTGAGAGAGATATATTATTGTTTTTTTTTCTTTAAAATGAAATTGAGGGTATTATTTCTCTCACCATTACGTATTTTCACATGCTTTAAAGTTTAAACCCTTTGATACAAATGGCAATCTTCTATAAGGTAATTGGGAATTTGGGACCTCGAAGTTTCTCGAATTCCATGTTTCATTTTCTCGAAAGATTAAAAGTTTGAATTTTACATCGAATCTGATATTAATTTAAAAGGCAATATCAAGGTAATATATATATATATATATATATACTGGCTTTCTTCTTCACAAAAAGTGAGTCCCATAAGATCATCCCAAGTTTAAAATCCACAAACTCATAAGCTACAGGAATCTTTAAAAGTGCCCCCCAATGATGGGGAGATGGAATTTTTATTTTTCTTTTAAAAAGAAATTTTGTTGATGATTTATAGCTGACATCATTTATATGGAACCAACCTAGCCAAGACTTAGGAAATAAAATAATTAGTTATTTTTTAATGATTAAATATTTTTATTCAATTTCATCGTATCAGCATATTTGTACCTTCAACACTCATATAAACTATGAATATCAAGGTTTGAGACGTAGTTTCGTGAAAGAGGTCTCCTCTGCAAATAAAACCGTATAGATTGGTCTCAGGCCTACAATAATACTCAAAGGTGATAAAATGATTTATTCTAAAACACTATATTGATTTCTAGTTTAAAAATAATTGTAAATTTTGTGTTCATTAAAATCTACATGTGTGAATACATACCCATGTACATTAAAGAGTCTTTTATTTTTTATTTTTCATAACTTTTGGCTCAGTAATGATGATAATGAAGAAACTTATGTATGCAAAATGGACATCCCCATTTAACCAAAAAAGAACAGTTCCAAGTTTGGGAAGATTTAGTGGTTCACAGCTAACCCTAACGATCCTTACAAATCCAGAAATTTATATTACAAAAAGCTGATGTGTTTAAAAAAGATTGATACAGGTAGCCTGCCGCCATAATCTAATTGATTATTTATATCAAATAAAAACTAAGTAAAGCCAATAAATATACAGGCTATGGGTTATGTGTCTTAATGCTACCGATCCAAGTATCTATTAATATTAAAGTGAATCAAATTATCATCATAATTTGTATGTATCTTCCAAAACCTAATGTTGCATCTAGCAATCGTTATATTATAATTTTTATGACCCCAATTGACAAAAATGGAACACTTTTGCACACTTGATGAATGTTGTAGAAGCATAAGCGTGCCTGCAGAAGATAAGGCTTTTTGTATAAAAATGGATGGGGCATTATAGCATTAGCTTGAAGAGAATCATATTCAAAAACCCTTATCATATCTATAGCATCATCATCATCATGAAAGAAAGTGATGGACATTTTATATTGATATATCAAAAAATATGATAGATTGCTAAATTTATATTCATTTTGTCTTTGGGCATGTGGGGTTTTATTGTCCTCAAAAACTGTTTATATTATATATAGTCGATGACTTTGATTCAAACCCATGCTCATGCCGATTTTACGCTACTAAGTTAGTAGCTTTACCAATTAAGTTTATTTATCAATTTCTCAATGACAATCTATGCTAAATAATATGTAAAGATAATATAAAACTTGCGATAAAATAAAGAAATAGAGTTAGAGAAATTGACACCGGTGATTTATAGTGGTCCGTCCAACTATTTACCTATGTCCACTCCCTCAAGCCACACTTGAAGATTTCCACTAATTTGAGTCCACAACTTACACCAAGTTCTTCGTGGCTCACTCGCAACCAAAAGTTTTGTCCCCGAGGTTCACTCCAAACCTTTACATAAAAGTTTTCTAATGGATCACTCTTAAACCTTTACAATGAGTTTTGTTCTTCGGCTCACTCACAACCTTTTACAAATTACCCTTTTTAGTATACCCACTCAACAAAGGTCTTCACAACCACAAATGTTTGATAATGGAAGTTTAAAGTACAACTTGGCCACTCACAAAGATAATGAAAATTTAGTGTGAGTTGCCAACCCAATAAATTTAAGCTCACTACACAAGATAATGAAGGTGTAGTGTGTGAGCTTGAATATGAGAGTGTATGATGATAAAGGTTTTGTATACTCTCTGTTTTTGCCTGAGAAGAAATTGTATGAAGGTTGAAGAAGCAGCAAAAATGAAATAAGGGCTCAATTTATAGAGAAAATGAAAGCAGTCCCTAATATTTACGTTGCGGCCGGTATGCCATTACAAAAGCTATAAAATATTACCTTTGGACACCGGTATACGTAAACAAGATCAGATTACTGACCGATATGGATCATGCTGGTTTCCGAGAGCATGTAAAATTCAAAGGTAGATTAGTATGAATGTCGGTATGCTTTAGACCGGTTCCAGTAACAGTGGAAACCCCAGAGCGACCGATATGGAGTATTTCGGTTCCAGAGGCGATGTAAAACTGCTCAGAACAGAACAAGGGCACCGGTAAGCCGGTGTGAGGGACCAGTATGCCGGTCTCAGTGCCAAAATGTCAGTATTTGAAGATTAAAACCATTTTACAAATGACCATAATGCATCTATATGAATGTGAATATGTCATATGAGCTTAGTGACTTAAATTATCAACTCACTTTACAAAGAGAGTCCTAAGCTAAGACCATAAAAAATTTTCTTCAATAGACGCTTGTCTTCACATTCATTGCTCTTCACCACCAATGTGCTTCGACATCTTTTGTAATGTTCGCAAATACGCTTCGAAGTCTTCTAGTGTTGCATCATCAAAATCTTTCTTGTGAATATGTCGTTAACAATTTTCCTCTTTTTGATGATAGCAACCTTTAAAACTTGTGAGCTTTAAGATTTCCAAATTTGTTGAAGATTTTGCTCCCCCTTAATATTAGCTCCCCCTCAATGTGTGATTATCTTCAATATAGCTTTATAAAAATTAGACAAATACATTAGTATAAATGTGCTACCTCTTGATACAAGGGTGAGAGAAACACAAGTTTTAATCTCATTATATGATTTATCCGCCTTTGACATTATCAAAACGATGGAGAAGCAAAAATTAAGTTTAATGAGATACCAATCAATATATGTGCATAAAACATATCAGAGTTCATTAACATGCACACTTAGCATTTACCATACAATATGAAAATCATGCAAGAATCATCAAAGTCATTCAAATTTATCCAATATCCATGCATTTCATTTTCAACCAATAGAGATCAATGGCAAGGCATATTAAATGTTGAAAATTCAAAAGGATCACATATATCATATAAACAATTAAGTCTTATGTGATATCATTTGATACTAAAAAAGATTGATAATTTGATTAAGCAGAGAATGATACTAAATAAAATTCAAACAACCTAATCACTAGTATGCTTCACACTCAAGTCCAGTTCATATCAATTGAAATAAACATACATGTATAAGTTGGAGGAAACAGTACACTATAAGAAATTACAGTTTTAGCGATGGAATTTAGTGACTGAATATTCCGTTTCAAAATTTAACGACATAATAGATATGAAATTGAAACGGATAATGAAATTAGGGACATAATTTAGCGATAAAAAAATTTCCATCTCTAAATTAGAGATGGAAATAAAATTCCGTCGCTAATTAGAAACAAATTATTATTTCGTCGCTAATTTCATCTAGAAACGAAATATTTTCGTCGCTAAATAGAAACGAAATATTTATTCCGTCGCTAATTTTAAATTTTTATTTTCATTTTAATTTTAATTTCTAATTCTCAAAACTATCCGTCGCTAATTAGAAATGGAATTAAAATTCCGTCGTAAATTAGAAACGGAATTAAAATTTCGTCGCTAATTAGAAACAGAATCTTTATTCCGTTGCTAATTTTAAATTTTAAATTTTAATTTTAATTTCTAATTTCCAAAACTATTGGTAATTAGAAACAAAATTTTTTTGAATTAAAATTTCGTCGCTAATTAGAAATGGAATTAAAATTCCATTGTAAATTAGAAACGGAATTAAAATTCCGCCGCTAATTAGAAACAAAATTTTTATTCCATCGCTAATTTTAAATTTTTTATTTTTATTTTAATTTCTAATTTCCAAAACTATTGGTAATTAGAAACTGAATTTTTCCATCGCTAATTAGAAACATAATCTTTATTCTGTCGCTAATTAAAAATTTTTAATTTTAATTTCCAAAACTATTGGTAATTAGAAACGGAATTATTCCGTCGCTAATTAGAAACGGAATTATTCCGTCGCTAATTAGAAACAGAATTAAAATTCCGTCGCTAG
>SKCR01003343.1:0-65273 GCA_019454045.1 Zanthoxylum bungeanum | reverse complement strand
AAAAATAATATTTGTAGTTCAAGATATCACCAAAATATTGAAAGCTGGTTATGAGTGTTGTTACGTTAAAACGTGTGCTGAAACTGAAAAATTGTCTCGAACTTCCAATATGGGTTAAGTGGATAATAGTCCCACAAATACGTGATTATGTGCATAATAATATCTCATGCATGTACATAATGACCATGATAAATATGTCATGATAAGTGAGGTGTTATAGTTGGACAAAGTTTGATTCATATATGTGTAATATATAATTGAACCCCCTATTTTTAGTTTATTAAATATGATTATGCAAATTAAAAGTAATTTTTTTCTTTAACGCTCTTTCTTCCATCTAATTATTGTTTGATATCTAAAAAAATCATATGTATATTTTTCAATATATCTTTCCTCAAATATTATTAATTTTCGGCATAGTCCTATCTAATATTGACGGGAGAATGATAAGAAAACTAAAACAGGAATAAATATGGATAAATTTATCATCAAAACGACTTCGTTTTGATAATAAATAAAAGTAAATTAAATTAAAATAACATCGTTTTGATGATTATTTTATCTTCATTTAATCTCTGTTTAATCTATATATCATTGTTCTATTGATTATAGCTTCACCAGTACATATGTAATTGATAACACTGTGATACTACCAATAATTTAATCCCAAAAACTTGGCCATCAAGATTTACAAGTATAAACCCCACCTTTGTTTTTTTGATTTGGGAAAAAACCTTATATTCCATAAATAAACTTGCATGGTAGTATTGAAATTACAATTACATTCAAGGGTAGAATGATGAAAAGGAGAGCACTAAAACTCAAAAAAAAAAAAAAAGTGATAAAACATAAATGATTAGGGATGGTAAAATATGGATCCGGATCAAAAAAAAAAATTCGGATCCGGATGCAAATATTTTTATTGTGGATCTTTGAATATTGGGATCCGCAAAAAATCCACATTTATATTTTTTATTTTAAAATTATTTAATTTTAAATGCTTAAAATAAAATAAAATCTCTAACTAAACAATAGCAATTTAACATCTAAAATAACATTTACAATTTAAAATTCATCCAAAATAATCTAACGGGTGTATTCAATCTAGAGTATGTAGGATTATTTTGTATTTTAAAAATCAATAGGTATTCAATTAAGATATTTAAAAGTCTTTTAAAAATCTTGTTGTATTCAACTAGAATTTTAACAAGTCTTTTAAAATCTTATTGTATTCAACTAGAATTTTAATAAGTCTTTTAAAATCTTATTGTATTCAATTAGGATTTTAAATTATAAGTTAAATATAGGGATATTCAAAAATCTATTGATTTTTTAAGATTTTATTAAAAGATGGATTGTGGTGGATTTTGAATCTTGGTATAAATACAAGCCATTAGGAAAATCTACCCTCTTCAAAAGAGATTTTGACATTGTCACTCAAAAAGACAGAAAATTTTTTTTGAGGTACGCTTGTATTTTCTATTCGAAGGTTTTTTTTCCCCAAAAACATGCTTCGTTTCTCTAATATACTCAATCAAATTAATTTGATGCTTTCACTACAAAAAGGTTTTCGCGATTAGGGTTCGCGAATGTGTCGAATTTTGAAAAACGTAATCATATTTTAAGTATTTTTTATTTAAGTTCGGGTCTGAAAAAACACAATGAGAACATCAATTCAAAATTTAATAAATTAAGTTTTTCCAATAACTTAAAAATATTAACAAAAACTACTTAAATTTATGGATGATTTTTTCAAAATCCGATATATTTACCAATCCTATTCGCGATTAGTTCTAATCGCAGCTTCGTCATTATTTTATTAGGCTTTCACTGCAATAGTTTTCATGTCAAACTAATCAATTATTTTAGGCTTCGTCATTATTTTTTAAGGATATTATTTTAGGCTTCGTCGCACATCATTAAGGAATATGATTGAGAGGACATTTGGGGTTTTTAAATCACGATTTATAATTTTCAAAATTGCATCTCCATTCCCATATGATATATAAACAGAGCTAGTGTTAGCATGTACTGGATTAGACCCGGTCACGGTTTCGGTTCGAAATCGAAATCGAATGGGAACCGGTTTTGTATTGTTCGATTAGGATTTCTGCCCTAGCCGAACCGTTAGAATCGGATGGTTCCAATATTAGTGTAATAAAATTAAGTTCAAATAAATATTTTTTTTAAGTTCAAGCTCTTTATTTTATTTTTAATTTAATATAATAAAATTCAAATAAATAATTTTTTATTATATTTATTTGATAATAATATCCAATTATATATATTTTAAAAAAATTAATTTTCATTTTTTAAAAAATTAATTAATTAAATCGGAACCGAACCGGACCCGTTCGGTCCGATTTCGGTTAGGTTAATGGTTACGATTCCCTAATCTTGTGGAACCGTAACTCAACCGGAATGATCCAATTCAATTACGGTTCCACAAATCGAAAATCGTAACCATTCCATTCTATTCCGATTTAGAACCAAACCGATGATCACATATAAACTACATAATTTTCTTCGCAAAGAATATCGTTGTGATGAATTTCTATCAATGTGAATAAAAACAATGAGAATGAGAATAATGAAGTACAGATGAATAATGAGAATCATGAGGGTTATGATGATACTGAAGTTAGAATGGAGGAATAAACATCTTTAGAATATATATTGTTTTAATTATCTTTGGATTTTTGGTAATACTTTTTCACTTATAATGATGTCTTTGACATATATATAAAAGATAATTTGAAATTAAAATAACTTTTATTCTATTATTTATTAAATTCTCATTCTATTATTTATTTTTAAAAAAATCCGTGGACCTGTTAAAATCAATGAATTTATAAAATCATGGATTATAAAAAAAATGACAAAACCAATTAAAATCTTATTTGAATATACCCTTAAATCTAAATACAAATTATCATAAAATCATAAAAAAATATTTTTTTAATAATTTTTATTATTATATATCTGATCCAAATTTGGACTTGTATGAATTTTAAAAATATATATCTAAATACATATTTTTATTAATACGAATTCAAAATTTTTCGAATTCAGATCTTCTAGATCCTCCCGGAGGATCGAATATATTTACCATCCCGGTAAAGGACTTCCCCACCACCCAAATGTCAAGTTAAGAACCTGCTTATTCTTCCAATTAATCAAAAGCTTTCAGAAAATGCATTTTTTGGGTTATAATTGTTTTTCATTTAATTCGACCAAATTAATTAATTAGTAGTTTAAGTTAAATTAATTGAACGTGCATAAAGGATATAATTAAAGTAATGAAAAAAATCGGTCCGTACGTGTAATGATATCTCTCTTCTTTTCTTTTTTAAATTTTTGGAAATTCTGCCATCAAACCACCTATTCTGGACTTAAATGAAGTAGATAAATTTCTTGATTGTCTTAGACTCTTACAAGAACACATTTTTTTAATTCGAACTCATGACCTTAATGTCAGATCATGAATCCTATACTATCAAGACACGCCCATTGGGACGATGTTTCTCTTTACCTCCCACTAAATAAGCAAATGAAATGAAATAAATATAAATATAATGCATTGTTACTGACAGAATAACAAGATAACCAATAAAGATATGAACACATAAAAGTATAAACTAAATTATACATAAAGACTAAAAACAAAAAACTCTTTATTATAAGATTTTAAAAAAAAAAATCATTACATGACATACAAATAGTTATGTTTGCTAATTATATGTAACAATGATACATGCATTTAACTTAATTTAAAAATTATTTTGAGAATTGAGGGTTACTTTATACTTACATTCATAAACAAAGATCAACCAATGTAAAATATTTTTCTCAACACTCATTCTTACGTGTAAGTCGGTCTTTTATTTGATACATATCATATGGGTAAGTAGTGTGAGTTTATTCATACATGAGATTGATTCTAATATCACGTTGAAATGTATGAGTTTATTCTACTCAAAAGCTAATTTAAGAGTTGATGATTGCTTTATACTTATATTCAGAGATCAAGATTACTTTTCAACCAATGTAATATGAGATATTTTCCTCAATAACGATAAGATGTGACTCATACTTATATGAACTAAAGAATTATTTAATAATTTCCAAGGAACAAGTATTAGTAATATAATTTTGTCTATAGATAAATCTCCACATTATTTGAAGCAAATGATGTGGATTTATACCTAAAATCTCCCATCTTAAGACTGCTTTAACCTTAGCTAGAAAAAAAAAATTGGTCACTTAAGCAAATCTCATAATTGGAACATATTTGATTCGTAGTAAAGGTGCTGTTAGGAAATTATCATATATCAGCTCAGAATTGATTTTGGTATATGAATATAAGCAACTTTTAAGCAAGATTTTAGGTTGAGTTATAAATTTATATATGTTATCGGAATCCACGAATGCATATGTGATTCTAGGAAGAGTCGATTGAGATGGTCGATTGAGGTCTCCAAATTCGACTCAAAATTAGAGATTCGAATCCAAATATATTTTATTTTTTTAGTATATAATATGATTTTTTTTTTTTAATCTTATATGGATAAAAGTTTCATTTTAGGAATTCGTCTAAGGCTTTTTAAAATTCAAAGCAATTCAGGGCTGCCCATGCACGAGTGGACCCACACTATTTTATCAAATGACGATGACCAGAGAAAAAGAACGGCCTGCACGTGATGAGGGTGTTAAGAAAAATATATTACATCGGCTGATAATTTAAATATAAGTTTAATATAATTCTCAACACTTAGGTTAACTTATAGATTGATTGAACGTAATTGATATGAAATTTCTCAATCTCGATCCCCACATAATTATCGAGATAAAAATCATAACAAATCCTTACTAATTTTGAATTGGGACTACAAATCATATCGAATCTCATATTGAATGAACGAAATCTCATATCTCAATCGAGATTTGGAATTTTCTACCAATCCTAATTAGCCCCCTAATTTTTTATAGGAACCAATCTCTTGCTTCCATCCATAATAGGATATCCACTGCAATCTTATTCTATATTTACCCTTTGAAGGAAACAAAATTATATTTCCCCATTGTGATGTTAATAGGATATGCATTCAACTTAAAATGAGAGAGATAATTTCTTTATTACTTCACTTTTCTCTTAATGTGTCCATGGAAAGTTAATCAAAACCAATTTTTTTTAAAATATAAATGTCTTAATTGACAAAGATAAGAGACGTTAATATAAATATAATATATTGAAGAGTAAATATGAAAAATTGAATTGAATTCATAAAGAAAAGGGAGCAAACTTTTAAGAGAAAAAATTATTTGACTTGAAAGAAACAAAGTTAAATAATATTTTAACTACTCCCTTTGGAACACAAAAAGCAAAACTTAAGGCTTTAGATGATATGGGCAGTGCTTTTCATGACACCTATATCTTTACCATTTTTTTTTTAAAATCGTTGGAAACTTCACCGCCAAATCATCCCTTAAACGGAGCGGGTAAAACTCCTGGTTGTCCCATGCTCTTACAAAAAACGCATTCTCTCAATTCGAACGCTTGTTCTCAATATGAGATCCTGAACCCTAAACCACCAAAGACCTATATCTTTACAAGTTGGCAAAACCAAAAAAAAAAAAATTAATAATTAGGACACAGGAACAGAAGAAGAAGATCATGCCTTAGCTTTAATTTTGATTATTTTAAGGAAAACAATTAATAAATAATTGTGGAGATTAAGGAAAATGTTAGTTGTGCTTGTACCATGATTCTTATCCAAATCATAGTAATGTCTCCCATAACCTAAAAGGGAAAATAAAATCAAACAAATTAAAATAATTTTCCTCATTAATTGAGTCAGCTACATAAATAAATTCGCGTTATATAATGATGATTTTAAGTTTGTTCAAATTAGGTTACCATTTAGAGCCCCAGATTTTAAGAAAATTATATTTTTTTTAAACTTAACTTTAATAATATTTTAATAAATAACTATCTTAAAATTTCAAAGTATTGTATTGTAGGAGACCTTAATTTTATTTAGAATTGAAAAATATATCAATTAGAAAATTGTAACGAGATCTCATAAATTTTTTTTTGCCAAATACTTGAAATGTTCTTAAGCTCCCCCATGTTTTTTTGTCATGATTTCTATTTAAGTCAACTTAGAATTTTATCTAATATCTATTTCTGTTGACATATGATAATATTATTTGTTTTTCTTTTTTCATCATGACACTTATAAATTTAAGTTGTATATATTCGAACCTAGTGGCGGAGCCACTTGGTGCCCAGTGGGGTATATATATATATATATATATATATATATATATATATATATATATATATATATATATATATATATAAAAGAAAATCTAAATAATTAAACAACACGCATAAATACATTATTTATTTTTTTTTTGAGTTGTATTTTTTTAATACAATATGTAGGCCCAAGCCCGAATTAGTTAAAAATATTCCAATACATTTTTGCATCAATCTTATTTCTTAAACATATCTAAAATAATTATATTTAATTTGTATGTGTATAGATAATTGACTATTTTTCATTTTAAATCCACTCATTTATGTGTTTTTCCATTTGCAAAAGAATATGGATTCCATTACATTTAAATCAAAATAAAAATAAAAATAACTATATTTATACTTAGGTTTGGTTATTAATCTTCTAATTTATTGATATATTTATAGTGATTCTTTTACTAAACCACATCGTATATAGTTGTTATGTGTAAATTATTCACATATTAATAAAAATATAATTATTTTGTATATATTTATTTTTATTTATAGTTGTTCAAAGCACAAATATTGCGTTTTAGCACTAGGCTTTTAATAATTTAATTAAATAAGTTATTAAATCTACAATAAATTAGCGGAAATTTAGTATATAATATACTACATAACTTAAAATACATAATTTTAAAAATAAATTTTTACTTAAATTTTTAGGGTAAATTGATATTTTTAGAAATTATGGATAAAAATATAATTCTGAAAATTTTGAGTTAATTTATAAGTTTAAAAACTATGGGCTATTTCATAATTTTCAAAAGTATAGAGATCATCTTGTAATTTCAAAAAATATGTATGAATTCATTATATATTATTTTGGTAAGGAAAAAATTTAGCTCCCACTGACTGAAATTTTTGGATACGCCACTGTTCGAACCATCTGAATTATATTTCTCTTATATTTTTCTTAATAGATACTACACATATAACCCAAAAAGAAATTAAAAAAAAAATACAAACCATATTGTTAATATGTGCATGTTATGACAATTAGGAGCAGTCTTACAAGGCACAAGCTGCTGGCAATCCCGTGGTTAGTCACTTGCCGGTTAAAAAGAAGCCATTCTTAAAATAATGTCCCAAACACACCACTTTCTTTTCAATTTAAATTTATTTAAAAAAAAAAAAAAAAAAAGAAAGAGCAAGACCCACCATGTGTGGTTTGTTTGTTGCCACAAAAGCCAAAAGCCAAGTGGGGAAAAGCACTTTTTTTATTTTAAGTTGTTTTGGAAGTTGGTGAAAGTGAGTGACACGCTCGAGGGTCACGTGTCGTGGTCTAAGAGGGGACATGTTAAAATGTTTAGAAGATTAAATAATTAACAAAAATGATAGACAAATATATACTTATCTCGAAAATAATTATATCATTCTCACTGTAGTTACAGTTAGGGGTGTCAAAACGAATGAACGAATCGAATTCGTGACGAATACTAAACGAATCGAATTGTAATGCACTAAATTCGAATTCGATTCGTTTATTAAACGAATCATGATATTATGATTCAAATTCGATTCGTTTAATAAATAAATATTCGTATTCGATTTGTTTATTCGTTTACATAAAATTAAACGAATCGAATCGAATTTATTCGTTTAATAAACGAATATTCGTCTGATTCGTTTACATGAAATTCGTCCAATTCGTTTTCATACAATTCCTTTAATAAACCAACAAGATGATAATTTTCACATAAATAAAAAAACATATATATTAAATACACCACCAATTTTACAGAAATTTTACAGGCAAGAGTACGAAGATTCAAGAATAATAACAAAATTTCTGTCCAGATTCAACCCACGTCCAGTCTTCAGTCTCTACCACCCATAGTATCAAACAAAGCCAAAACACCAAAATCCCAAAAAACTAATACCACAAATAATATAAAGGAAATCCCTTAAAAGTTTAAAATTTTATGAAATTAAATTCCAACAAATAAAAGAACCCATTTGCTTATTGTGCAATGCATGCAATGGCCTTCAATGGATTTGGTCTTTGACCTGTATAGGAGCTTCTTCTTCTTAGAGGATATGTTATCAATGGAGAGCGCCATCAGTTAGCGAGACCTTCCTAGTTTTAGACACAATCACAGTGAAGTTGCCCTCAGTGATGGGCACGAATTCAGCTCCGCAGTTGACATCTCGGCCCAAAACTCGGAGCTCACAAACAAGAACACTTATCTGCAAAATCAAACATAGGTATTTGAGAGACGATTCAATGTTTAATGAATAATATAATAATAGAAGAGGGTGGTGAATGTCATCTGCTAAAGAGGAGCCGAATGAATAATAGAAGAAGGAGCCAAGCCATTTGGAGAAGGAACCGATATCTATTTGAGAGAGGCGGCTGATGAGGGAAAGTTTAGATTTAGGTTAAGTTTAGGATTAAAATTTACTTTATATACTTGAAAATTTAGGTTAAATATAGGTAATTACTTTAATGTCCTTCGTGTTTAACAAATATAATAAAAAAAATATAAGGGTAAATTTGTAATATAATTAAACGGGTATTAAACGGATTCGATTCGGATTCGATTCGTTTATTAAACGAATCCTAAACGAATAAACGAATTGATGAACTCAAATTCGGATTCGATTCGTTTATTAAACGAATCGAATCAAATTGACTCATTTATTAAACGAATCCGTTTTTCCAAACTCGTATTCGCTTTAAAGCGAATCGAATCGAACGAATAAACGAATCCTGACCCAAATTGCCACCCCTAGTTACAGTGATAGGGATATAGTTATTTTTGGGATAAGTGTATGTATGTGTATCACTTCTTAATAATTAAATATATAAAGAGATTAAAATCACCCACACACAAAATATTATCCGTATTTTATAGTTAGAAATAATTTTAGCCCCATTTTAAAATACATGGATGGACATACACATTGGAGTAGAAGCCAAGCATGCGGATGTACATATGGATCAAGAGGAAAAAGAGAAAATTATTGATTGGTTTTTGATTTATAAATGTCAAATTTCAATTCTTATGCTTTTGGATTAAAGAGCGATTAACAGTTAAGATTGCATATATTATATTCATTTCTTTTGCTAGAATTACAAAGGGAATAACAGTAAACGTAAAAAAATTAAATTTCAAAATGTTTCAACAAATTAATGGTGCGTTTACGTACTCGTAATCGGAATGAGATTGAATCGGAATGAAATGCAATCATAATGAGCTGGAATGAGAATGATAAATCGGAATCAGAATAAGTTGTTTACTTAACTGTAGGAATCGGAATCGGAATGAAGCAGTATTACCATTGATGTGTTTACTTTGTCCAGTAATCGGAATGAATTGTTAAAAAGTTATAAAAATACCCATAGTTATAATTATATATTAATTTATTATATATTAATTATTATTAATTTTTTGATGTATTAAATTATTCAATGTTAAATTATTCTTTTATTAAAATATTAAATATTATTTTATTATTAATTATTGATTAATAGTTTTTATTTTTTATTTATTATTTAAGTATTAAATAATTATTAATGTATTAAATTACTAAATATTAAATTATTCTTTTATTAAATTATTATTTTATTAAAATGTTAAATATTATTTTATTATTATTTTATTATTTATAAATTAATATTAATTAATTATCTTAACGACAATATTATAATTTCCCATTAATAATGGGAATGAGAACCTCATTCCCATGTGGATGGTGGGAATGAGATTCTCATTCTCATTCCCAAATTTGTGGGCCCACTCCCATTCTCATTCTTATTTCTATTCAATTTTATGAAGTAAACAACTTTATTGGAAATGATTCTCATTCATTCATTTACATTACCATTGCTCTAAATATTATAACTATGCCATCAATCTCTTTAACGCAGCGAACGAGGATATGATAATGCAAGATTATATTTATGGTTTTTGTGTAGATGCAGTAGAAGCCTCGTATAAAATTAGTGAACAACATCGTATTTGGAAATACTATTTTCTTAGCCTGTTTATCAATGGCTGAAACATCTCCAAGAAATTCCAGATGGATTAATCTGAGGACAGAGCCTGCAGAATCATATTAGACGAATTGTATCTGTCTGTAAGTAGACCCGGCCGGCGGTTTGGTTCGGTTCGGTTCCGAACCGGAAACGAACCGAACAGTTCTGGTTCCACTTTGTGTGGAACCGAAACCGGAACCGAACCGTTCGGTTCCGATTCCATTCGTTTTTTTTTTAAAAAAAATTGAGATTAATAAAATAAAATAATTTAAAATTATGAATTTGAATTTATATAATAAACTTACATTACATAATTACATTAAATTACAAATAAAATTCTTATCTTAAAAAAAAATTAAAGAGCTTGAACTTAAATTTTTAAAAACTTAAGTTGTCTACGTATCTTCGAGGGGTGAGAGAAATCAAAGCTCACGTAGTTCTATTGCATTTGAAAGATATTTCCCTCATTGTAATTTTACAATTATTTAAATATTTAATTATCAATCATCATCCGTGGTTGTTGATCCTTCAGCTCCGCTTGCACTTGCAGATGCATTATCGAACAAGTCTTCAAATTCATCAGTGGCATCTTGTTGTTGCCTCATATCAGCACGGGTCCAATCATCCACACATGTTGTTGCTTATAGAGTGCTTGGATGTAATGAAGACCGTCTGACTTCCAATATATTGCCTCCGATGCTAAAGGCTTGCTCAACCGCAACGGTGGAAACATGTGCTGCCAATATCTCTTTAGCAATAATTGATAATACATGATATACATTTTTATGTCGGTTCCACCATTCAAGGATTTGAAAATTTTTACTAACTAAACATTCAGGTGAAAACTCAAAATTTGTAGATAAATAATTATCTAATTTCGGGTTATTAGTCGTGGTATCCCTATGTTTTTTATTTCGTTGTAATAACCAATGATCACCTGCGCTAAGTCAAGATTCCATTACGGTCGTTTCGCTACTACTAGATTATCCTACTGATTGCAAGTTATATCTGATGACATATTCATTAAATAACTCTATTAAGTCGTTTTTTATTTTAACTATTATTCTTGTAATATCAACTTCATTGGTTATTCCCAAATATCCATAGTAAACGGGTAAAGCATTATTCAAACCTTCTAATTTAAATCTAGGATAAAAAACAGCAGCAATAAGATAAAGTAAAGGAATGTCTCTAAAATAATTCAATCATTTTCGTTTCATAACAGTAATAGCTTCTAACAAAACAATATCATTAGGATCACTACTATCAAAATGCTCATCGAGAGTTCCAACAATATTTAAACTTTCAAGAATAAATAAATGTGTCGTAGGATAATAAACTCCGCTAAAAATTGGTGTAGCATCATTAAACACTTTTAAAATCTCTAAAAAAAGTTTCACAAACTTCCCATTGACTAGGAAAAAGTGTGATATGTTGAGGAAAAAAACTACATAATGCATCTTTGTAGTGCAAAGCTTAACATAAAAGAAAATAAGTTGAATTTCAATGTGTTAGAACATCTCGTGAAAATTTTATCGGTTTAATACCATTAAATTTACAAAACTTGGCCAATTCTCTCCTAACTTGAGAATAAGACCAAATACAATTAACTGCTTTTTTAATAGGCTCAATGAAATGTGCTAATTTTTCCAAACTATCTTGAACACATAAATTAAGGACATGACATGTGCAACGAACATGAAAAATGACCCCCTAAATTTGGTTCTCATATTTGTATTAAATCATTGATTGATGCAGTATTTGCATATGCATTATCAAATCCAACTGTTAAAATTTTACATAATAAACCATATTCATCAAAAATTACTTTAATCATTCTATAAATATTTTGTACAGTATGTTGTTCATCAAAAACTCTAAATGCAATAAGTCATTTTTGCATGTTCCATGATGCATCAATCCAATGACAAGTCACACCCATGTATGAGTGTGTTCGCCAATGGTCGCTCCAAATATCAGAACAAATAGATAGATGTCCTTTAATATCTCTAAATGTTTCATTTAAAATAATTTTATTATCTTTGTATGATTTAAAAATTTGATATTTTGTTGTATTTATAGTCATTCTACATGCAGCAGGATTTACAGCATTTTGAACGTAATTCGTAAAAGCAATTTTTTCACCAAAACTTAAGGAAAGATGTGTCATACAAGTTAATTTAGGAAATTCTTCTCTATTTTTAGCATCAGAATAATTAAATAAATCTAAAGCATTCGTACCTCTACTAGATGATGCGTATCTGGCCATTTGAGTTTGTGTCGTATCAAGTCCAAGTTCAACCGCATGATGTCTTTCTAGGTGCTTGATCATATTACCGTATCCACCAGAAAATTTATAAGAAACCCCACAATTGTTGCATACTGCTCTTGAACCTTCATCAGCAACGTCTAAATGAAAATGAATTTTGAAAAACATCCGAGGAACGAGATTTAACTTCTCTTCTACGTGAACCGATACTAGGGTCGCTCTCTTGGGTTGTCACATTTGACATTGTGTTCTCAGATGAGCTTGCCATTAGAGAATTGAGAATGATAAATTGTAATTTATAATTTGTAAATGAGAGAATTGAGAGAATTGAGATTGAGAATTAAGAAATTGGTGTGTTGAAATAATGAAAACTCACCTATATTTATACATTTTTAGAATATTTTTGTGATACATAAACTGCCCCTAAAATTAATCGTTTTATTACCGTTATTAGGGTTAATTTTAGAAAATTAAAATAATTTATTTATTAATTTTTTTAAGAAATTGGGGCAGAGAGCAACGGCTCCCTGCCCCCAGCCCAACGGCACTAGCCGTTGGGCTGGAATCTGGATCACACCCAACGGCTAGTAGCCGTTGGGTGTGATCGTTGGAACCATATGGTTCCAACAATTCCAACCGGAACCGTTTGGAATTGCCGGAACTGGTGGTTCTAGCGGTTCCAACCGGTTCGGTTGGGGTAATAACCCTAACCGAACCGATCAGGTTCCAGTTCGGTTCTGGAATCGGAATCGGAATCGTTCGATTCCAACCGGTTCGGTTCCGGTTCCGAACCGGAACCTTGGTCGGCTCTATCTATAAGCTCCAAGAACTTGAAACCAATCTCTAAGAGATCCAGTGAATCTAGTAGAGAATTCTTTAAGTAATTCCTTGAGAGTGATGTTAGGCTAGGTCATCTGTAAATCAATCCAAGCAGTCATTTCATAAATTTTATCACACCAGGGATCACATTCTGAATGGCGTGAATGATGCCAACCTTCGACATACCTACCGTTTTAATTAAAATGATCCAAGTAATAAGCATAAAACCCCCATTAGTTCCATAAGACATCAATTACCAATATACTTCATTTTTACGAAGGCACGATCAATTTCATTCAGAAACCCCATCAGGGAGAGAGAGGTACACAAGGATCACACAACCAATAATTTAAAATCTTAAAGGAAAATAAGATAAATTACGTTCGTGAGTAATAAACTAACATCGAAAATAATATTATTCGTATAGCGCATCACAAAATACCCTCACTTAAATGAACCCAACTGTCTCAGAATCTTTGATAACAAAAGTGACAATAATTTAACAAACTAAAAATATGAGTGTAGATATTAAATTTTTACGCATAGCCCACCGATGACGAGTCTCTTATGAAGGTGAAAGTTCGTGATTATCCAAGGTTCTGACCCTATGTGGAATTACGCACAATAATCAAGATAAGTCTTAATTACTGATCCTATGGAATTTCAACAAGCAACCACAATATCCAACAAATAAAATAAATCAATTACACAAAATCAACACAATATTTTTGGTGACGAAGTGGAAAACTCGTGCGAGTAAAAAACCACTCTGGGCATCTCGGCTACCAGCCCAAATCCACTATATAGAGAAAAACTTACAGCGATGGTAAAGACCTACGGTGGCAACTCTACCAACTCTAGTACCTCTAGACTGCAAGAACTCAAGGAACTCCTTAAGCCCGTTTCCCACGGTATTCTTCAGAACCTCTGAAGTCTCTAAGTAGATTATCTCTGCACTTCTGATCGCTGGAACTCCGACTAGCAATCTTTCTCCTTGAGAACTCTTAAGGATTATGAATTTTGGGTTAGGTTGTGTTGAAGGTTTATCAAAGAATGATACTCACCATTAACAAAAAAGATGAAAGAAGTCTTCAAGGTGGAATCAAAGAAGGTTGAAAGCTTTGAGAGATTTTAGCTCAAGTGATTTGTGTTTCAACCCTTGGGGAATGTGGCTACATGTTCTATTTATAGGTAGGGTGGAGATTTAGGGTTTTTCAAAGTGAAAAGACTGAAAAACGCGTTCAGATCGCAGTCGCATTCGAACGTTTACTCGAACGCACCACGAACGCTTGTCTACTGGAAAGACTCGTTCGAATGCTACTCGAACGCACCACGAATGATTGCTCTCTGGAATATTTCGTTCGAACCCAACAGAGAACATGCCACTAACGCCACACGTTCGAACGCTGCAACGAACGCAGCACTAATGAAAATGCTCCAGCTTTGCCAGAAAACAGTCCAATTGCTCCAAGTTCTTCAAGACTTATTACAACTCAATTGAACTTGTTTTGTCACGGACATTGCCAATAAAAATATGGAACTAACAATCTCCCCATTTGGCATTTCGTGATAAAATACTACATAATACAAAAACTACGGTAATAGACCCAAAAAGAAAATAGCCAACTGTCAACCATCAAAACAGTGACTTAATACATTATGATTCAATCTAACACCTAACCAAGTAGTCTTCAAAACAACGCCACCTCAGCAACAAACTGCTTACCTGAAACATCCACAAACAACAATATGTCGTGAAAATCATTGGGATTATCAAGAATCAAATTAAGCAGATATAAAACTCATGCATGTATAAGAAAATATCATTCTCCCCATTAATCTTAACTCTCCTTAAAACAAAGATATTAAATGGATATTTTACGCTACTACTCCCCATTAATCTACTCTTCCATTTTTGTCACAAAATGACAAAGAATGAAGGTACCATGGAAAACAAGATGAGATAATCCATGCAAGAGTATATGCAAATAGAACTTACTCTCATTACTAACAGGCTCACACAATTAGCTTAAAATCATACGAGAAGTAAACACCCATAGATATGCAAAACAAATGGTATGCATGTCGGGGTTTAGGGCGCCAATTTTTAATTTTTTATAATTATAATATAAAAATTAAAAATTAAAAATTCTTAATTCATTAATATTTTGAAAACTATAACAAAAAATTATTGAGAGTGATTCTCACACCTGGACTGTCCTGTCTGTATCCCACTTCTAGTGAGTCCAATTCAAGCTAAAGCTATATGTTGCATGTCAATTTGGTCCTATTAAAAATAGTTTCTGAAAAGCAAGAAACATACACACTTCCTCCCACCAATAAACCAAAGTGCAAACACAAAACTACACTTCACTTGTCACTTCATGTCACTTTCTAATAAGATATATCCAAAAATAATAATAATAATGATAATAATAATAATGATAATAATAATGATAATAATAATAATAAATATAATACTTTGGTTAAATTGGCTGGGTGTGTTGATTTTATTAATTGGTTGGGTCCAATTTTTTTTTTTTTTTTCAAACTTGTCTGGTCGGATCAAATCTTAACTCAAAATTTGAAAAATAAAGAAAAGACTCATAAATTTATTGTATACAAATTAAAATTTTCTATGTTAATTTTTTTTATTAAAAAATAAGTAAATATTATAATACATATATATATTAAAGTTATAAAAATGAATTCTTAAATAATATATTTTTGTGGTAAAACTTTACTCGAGTCGTATAAAATTCGAAAGTGTACGTCCCTCATTAAGTTTCTAACGTTCGTAGAATTCTTTTTTAGATTAAATTTATTTGACTTTTTTTATTATTATTATTACAATAACATGTCAACTTCTTGTCAAAATTTACTTTGGTTCATTCAATCCTGTTTCTTGATTAATACCTATATCTAACGATATACAGCAAAATGAGAAAACGATTGGAATGTTATGTCGTTGACTAAACTGATTTAATATGGTAGATTATTAAACCTCTAAAGCTGTTAGATTATTAATATGGTAGTTGTGTAGTTGTATATTTAATATAATAGTTGTGTATTTAATATGATAGTTGTATAATGCCTATATAAAAACCTCTCATTATAGTTCTAAATTCAAGTAAGTGTTAATACACATTTTCTTCACAAATTTTCATATAGTATCGGACATCAAAGTTCTGATCTCTGGATATCTTCTTATCACTGTTTCCAAACAGATATTATCTCCTTATCTCTGTTTTCAAACAGTTCTTATCTTCTTATCATTGTCTCGAAACAAGTCTTATCAACTAGTCTTTGTCTTCAAACAGGTCTTATCTCAATGTCTCTATCTCCAAACATGTGTATCTACGATTCTATGCTCCACTAATCAACTAGTTGATGTCTTCACCAAATCCTTTATTTTGGGACATTACATTACACTTGTTTCCAAACTCAATTTGGTTTCGTCTTTACCACCTTGAGTTTGAGGGGATGTCAAATTATTAATATGGTAATTATGTAGTTGTGTATTTAATATGGTAGTTGTGTATGTTAATTGTGTAGTTGTATATTTAATATGATAGTTATATAATACATATATAAAGACATCTAATTATAATTCTAAATTCAAGGAAATAGAACAAAAAAAAAGGTAGGTAATTTGCTAGAAGTTTTGAACTTTTGACTCTCTTTGAGGGCTTGCTTGCTTTTGTTGTAAACAAGTGCTTCTGGGAGTCAATTCTAAATCGTTATCAAGCGAAATAAATCAAAAGTTTCAATGCTTAAATTAGATAGCGTGAAGATGAGTCTTGATATAATGAGAAGATTATTCCATTATAATAAGAAAGTTATAAATTCGAATTGCGACAATAATCTCTTTGTAAAAAATAGCCGCCGTCCTTTAGATTAGACAGCGGGAATGGGTTTGCTGTTTGTTCAAGTTTTTAAATCCAAATTCAGATAAGCCAAGAAAATTGTTTCAATTTTGACTAGATATTTCAGCTTTCACTTGCTTGTAAATTTATCTTACTAATTAAAGCTTTGTGGGGAAGCTGAGTTGCCATACGTTTTTGTTAATTTTTTCTTTTGGCATCCTACAAAATTTGACGACTCATGCATTTGAATGTTTTCATTTTCCATGTTTCTGGCGGAATCGCATATATCATGTTGTTTTTTTTTTACACGGACGCTGATATCTTGAACAAAATATATATAAATTAAACACTTTTCAGATTTTTCATAGCGCCATCTGACGGTTTCAAATTAAAATTATAAAATTAAATTAATAAATCTATTAAATAAAAATCATATTACAATGAAAATACATATTATAATTTTATAAAAATTCGATTATAACAATAAAACATATTAAAATAAAAAAATTACTATTAAATTATTTACAATGAACCTGATCTGTACAATTAATTTTTATTATTAATTATAAAATTAAAATATCTATACAAATTATTTTATTATTATTTAATTATAAAATTAAAATAATAAATTATTAACATAAAAAAACCTATTACAATATAGAAACATAATCTACTATTAAAGTAAGAAACCTATTGATTTAATTAATTAATTAATATTTTAATTTATTATTATTAAATTATAAAATTAAAATAAAGAAAACATATTATAATAAGAAAACATATTATAATATCTCATTAAAAAAAAAAACATAGGTGGCATTTAATCTCTTCAATTAATTTTTTATTATTAAATTATAAAACTAAAATATCCTTACAATTAATTTTGTATTAACTAAAAAATATATTAGAATAAAAATACACATTATAATTTTATAAAAACCGTATTATAATAAGAAAACTCACTATAATATCCTATTATAATTTAAAAAAATACTATTAAATTATAAAATTAAATTAATAAATCTATTAAATAATAACTCTATTATAACAAGAAATATATTATAATATCTAATTAATCTTTAAATAATATAACATATAATCTGCCAAAGTATATACTTATATATATAAGTTAAATATTTTTTAGCTTTCTCATCGCGTCACATACTTAATCTCTACAATTAATTTTTTTATTACATATTATAATAAGAAGATATAATATAATCTTATATTAAAATACGTAAATATATATGTGTGTGTGGGGCACATAATCTCTGCGATTAATGTTTTTATTATTAAATTATAAAATTAAAATAATAAATTATTAAAATAAAAATCTATTACAATATAAAAATATAATCTTCTATTAAAATAAGAAACCTAAATAATAGTCGCCCCATAAACCCTAACCAATTTTTTGGATTTTGGGTATATTATTATTTCTTATTTTATATTGAATTATTTTTATAAGTTTTTTTATTTCATAAATTTTTTATTAGTTACTGTGCTTCAGGATACAGACTCTGTTGGAGTTGGTTCTTGGAACGTCAATCTGAATAATGTATTGTACATTATATTTTATTATTTATTAATAAAATAACTACATTTTCATTTCAGTTTGTTAATGGTATTATTATTGTGTCATTATCTCTTAGTGTATTTTGGTTTAATATATACATATGGATTTATATGCTGAGAATGACACCAACCTTATATATTTTATTATTTGTTAATAAAATAACTACATTTTCATTTTAGTTTGTTAATGGTATTATTATTGTATCATTATCTCTTAGTGCATATTGGTTTAATATATATACATATATATTTATATGTTGAGAATGACACTGACCTTAGAATAGTCGCGTAGTAATACTGGACATTGAGTGTGATCCGACATTGTGATAGTATTATTATTATAAACTATATATTCTTAGTCGTTGGTTTTGAAATATGGTCGAATTCCTATAACCTAAAAGACTAGCATATATCGTATATTGGTATTGGAGTTCGAATGGTCTAACCCAATGGACCATGAGGAAGTGAATCTCACATAGACATGTGGGTATTCGTTGGAGCGAATACTGAATTTCATAGATGATTCCTAATAGTTGGTAGTATACACCATCATCAATAAGAATCTCCTCGAGTTGAGTAGCATATGTGATCTTTTGACTATAAGATAACATTGATTTTGTGTGTGATCCTCCACACTTTGATGTCATGTATGTTAGAGACATTTCATGGTATGACCGTTAGATGTTCATTGAATGTAGATCAATGCACTCGTTAATTGGTATGTATTAAGATAGGATCTGTCGGTCTGTATGTGTACCATAAGGGGTTTAGGTATCCATGTTAATAAGTCACAATTCTTAAGACTTTGGCCAAAGCCGATCACTTAGGGTTGATCGCATGTACATTAAAAATAATATTTTGATTAGTTGTAAATAATCGTAAATATGTCGACAATATGATATGTGTGCCTTGAAAGCTTGACGGTATGATATATGTTTCCTAAGCACAACTCAGAATAGCCTAAGATGGTATGTTTGTTAAATATATGTAATTATCTCGACTTATATAATTCAAAAGGGTCGTTCCTATTCTTCGCAATTTCGGAGGTGACCGAATTGCGTACATATGAACTAGACTCATATGACGAATGTGTCTAAACTTAGAGAGTCTCACAATATGAAGTGTACTCGTTAAGCACTCGGGTAGCCAAATATATTTGATAATAAATAATATTTGATATTATAATTATCAATCAAAATAATTAAGTGTTACTGGATAAAAATAATTATTTATTAGACCAATAGAGATTAATTAGATTAATCCAAATTTATAATCACAAAATGGCATTTTTGGAATTTCATAAATATCTCTGCAATTTGAGGATATTTTGGTAATTACAAAATATACAATAATAAATGTATTTAACTTGATTTAATTGGATTAATCAAGTTGTTAGATTGATTATATTACACCTAATATGTATATTTAGCAAATTGGATTAAGCCAACCTAAAAGTTTATTAAAACATTTATTAATTAAAAAATAAAAAATTGATTATAAAAGACAAGCTTGAGCATTTTTGATTAAGCAAGTAAAAAGTTAACCTAAAGATTGGTGAGAGAAGTTTTGGAAGTTTTCTACAATTTTCAACAAAGAGAAGATGATTAGATCTTTCATCTAAGCTTGTTAGGTACGTTTGATCTTCTCTAATAAGCTATATTTTCATAAGTGATTTGATATCATTAGTGAAGCATATGATGATATATTATGTATTTGATGTATAATAATATATCTTGAAGTTGAAATTAGGTTAATGAATTGTGTATATATGCTTCGGAAGCATATAAACACAATATGGTTGTGATTGAGTCAAATTTTATGCATGTTGGACATGAAAAATAAAATTGGAGTTTTGAACTATAGATAAAAGCTTAGAGCTATGACTACCATTCTATAATCACTCACATTTAAGTGATTAATGAGTTATTTTTTTGTGGAATTCTTATTTGTTTTATAATTTAGATTCAAAATTATGCATATATATTTTGAATACATTTATGTTTTGTAAAATATTTCATATTTTTGATAAACTTAATTTTATTCTATAACATGTGTTGATGTTGGTTTTTATGTTAAAATTAGATTTTGAGTATTTGGAGAAAGTTGGAAGTGATTTGGGTTAAAAATAAGTGGAAATTGCTCTTTATAATCAACTTTTATAGGTGAGTGGCACGACGCGCAGAAAGCTGATGCTCTCGCACTTGCGCGTCGCAATGCGCACGCACTACGCGTGACGATAAGTAAACGAGTGTCGTAATGCATAATCTTACGCGGTGCGACGCGCAGAAAGCTGATGCTCTCCCACTTACGCGTCGCAACGCCCTCGCTCTGGAACTTTTTTTTCTCCGTTTCGGAGCTCCCGAACTCTGATTTGTCCCGAATTGTTTCCTATAGACTCGTAATGAAATATAGTATTCTATTTAATTATTTAAGAATACACTCATACTCTATATCCATGGGATAGACCCGATTCCACTGCCCGGGACACCGACCCGACCCGACCTTAAGGGTTTCGTATTGGCCTAACAGACTCTGACTATTAGCTCTTACACAATGAATTAGAAATATTATTTGAGAACTGAGATACACACGAATGATGCATAAATATTACGTGTAAGTAAATCAATTTTCTCATTTAAGCTATAAAACTAACAAGATCTAAAGTATTTACAAGATCAATATCTAAAATATATGATCAATCCGCACAAAGTGCTGGCTACATGCTAGTTCAATTAAAGGAAAAACTTTAGAATTGGTAGCACAAAAACCGATATGATTGCATTTATTCACAATACATTATGATTATTAATCGTGCTTCTTGAATTTTGTGAAAAATAATATATATATATAAAAATTTATTTAAAAATCATATTTTTCATAATTTATTATTAAAATACCTTATTTATTAAGTTTATGAATATTTAGTCATATATTTTTAAATTTTATTCATTTTAGTCAATTTTTTTGATCACCAAGAGGATTGATATATCTAACACGTGAGTAATAATATTTTTTTTTGCTTTAAAAAAATTGGTACATATGGCCAGATATATTTTAACATGTTATCTTCCATTTGGGCACTGAATTTTGAAAGCACATATTTTATTTTAAATACATACAAAATATTTATTTTTCTTTATTTTATTGTGTGTGAATGAAGTCACTTATAGTCACATTATGACTATGTTTAAATAAAATAAATACTTAGACACGCACCTAATTGGCAGTCATTTTGTGACTGTCGGTAAAAACATATATAGTCACAATGTGGTTGGGGTCACAAATGTGATTATTCTCAATATGCATGAGGGTCGGTAATGTGACTGAAGGTCGGCAATGCGACTGAAATAACTAATGTGATTGAGGTCACAAGGGTGACTAAGGTCACAATTATAATTGTGCTATATGTGATTGAGGATCGATAATGTAAATGAGACAACTAATGTGATTATGGGTCAGTAATGTGACTGATATCACATTTATAATTATATTCAATATGACGGACATAATTAATATAACTAAGAGTCGACAATATGACTGTGATAATTAATGTGATTGATATCATAAATGTGACTATGAGTCGACAATGTGAGTTAGCTTAATGTGACTGGGGGTAATTAATGTGATTATAGATTGGTAATGTAACTAATGTTACCATTGTGATTATGCTCAATGTAAGCGAGGGTTGGCAATGTGTCCAAGGTCGCAAGGCATACTCATGACTAAATTTTCAATCGCACAATTAATAATCACATTGTAACTTTGGGTAAAAATATGAATGTGACTCGATTTTTTGTGACTTAAATAAAATATTATTGTGACTGTACTTAATGTGATTGAGAATCGGTAATTTGATTGAGTTAAATAATATCATTGAGATAAACAACGTGACTGAGGTATACATAATACAACTTTCAATAACCAATGTGATTGAGTTGAAAATGTGATTTTAATAAAGGTCAATATGAAGTATATATGATATAATAATTTTGAGGCTAATTTCGATCTTACGTAAGTCCGAATTTGAGAGTGATTTGTTTGAGAAAGTTATAGGTATTTATATCAAGTGTACGTGTATTTTTACAGATTTTGAATTGGAGTGTGGATGTGGTAGATATAATTATTTGAAAATAACTAGTTTGAAATCATTATTTTCTTATAAATGTAAAGATCATTTTTAACCTATTTTTTCGTCGAAACATATCGACAATTGGTATTATTTTAAAGCTTATGATTTATAAATCGATTTAGGAGATATTTTTAAAAGTGAACAAAATAAAGAATTCTATTTAAAATACGCACCCCACCTGGGTGGGGTGTGTTTTTATTTATTTAGTTATATATTTTTTGGTTAAATATTTATTCTTTTTAGAAAATTTACTATAATAGGACTAATGCAAAATTTTTAGTTTGACATGGGCTAAATAGAAAAAATTATATTCTATTTTTTTTTTTAATAAAAAGTTCTAAGATTTTTAGATTTTACTCACAATCAAATTATTAAAAAAATATACTGTAATTATTTTCAATGTAAAATAAAATTATATATCTCCATTTATGAATTTCTATTTGTTTATTATATTTTTTTAATCACTATATCAAACATAACCATAAATTTACTGGGCCCTAAGGTCGTAATCCTTATTTCCTTAGCCTCTACTAGTCAAAATTAGTCGCCAATAATACTACATCAAATATTCCTGGTAATTTACTTCCACATCAAAAATATTGTACTTGTACATCTTTTGTACTAAAACTTATCAGTGTTAATTTTCTTTAATGATATTTTACAAATAAAAAAATTATCAATTATTTATTTATTTATTTTAATGGTGACATAGATAGGGACATGTTCGCTATGGATTAGTGGAAAGCAAAATTTTATTTTAGGGATAACTAATTTTTTTCATATAATATTAGTGGGTTAAATATTTTAATAATACTTTTTTATAAAAAGATATTGAAAATTATGAAATCGGCATCGGATTTGGATCGGATTTGGATACTGACACTATTATTCCATTTGGCAAAGAATAATAATTAAGAATATAAATTAATTTATAAATATTATATGGAGATTATAAATTAATTTATAAGTTCGAACTCTAGGATTGCTACTCATATTCCATTAAGTAATTTGACTAAATTTTTGAATACTAAACAATGGGTCGTGACCCAAAAGGTTATGGGCTGAAGCCCAAACATATTTAAAATTTCAGTTTGGTTGGTAAATAAAATTTACCCGCTTATCTATCTATTTTTATTTTTGTTCCTAGCTGACAATTTTACCCTCGTAGTGGGGTTACTGAGAAAATGGATTGGGGGTATTTAGCTCTATTCAGACAGAAGCCTTATTATTAGAGAGTGGGCCCTCCGATTGCGCGTGGACTTGCTAAATCAGTTTTTAAAAAAACTAATCTGGACCGTTGGATCGAGATCCCGAAAACGGACTCAAGTAATTTTTTTTCACTGGAGCCCCGTACCCAATTATTAGGGTTTATGGTTTTTTTTTTTTTTTTTTATACTCCATCAAAGCTTACTACATCATTCCTCCTCCTCAAGGTTAGCTGTTTATTTATTTTTATTTTTTTTAATTTCTTAATATCGTTGACGTTTCAATCCTAATAAACTTGACTAGATAAATTTTTTGTGGGCAAATTAATTGGGTTAATTTCTGACCATTTCATAATTTGATACAGTTCATTTTGCCGTGTTAAAAGTTGGACACATTTGAGTATAGAGATATGGCTGCAAGTTTTGCTTCAAAATGCTCTCGAGGTATGTAATTTCTTTGGTTTTAAGTGGGTTTTGATTTGATTAGATTTTTTTGTTACTGTATTTATTGTTATGTAGTTTATATGAAAATTTCAGATTTGTTTATACGAGTGTTGGCTGAATTGAAGATTTGAAGTTCATAGTCGATGTTACAAAAACTTATTTATTTGTTTTTTGCATGGTTGTTTTTGAGAGTGATGTTATTAGGAAAGAAATAATACTCGATGATGTTGCACAATCCCTCTATACTTCGATTTAATTGTGTGGTAGCAAACTGCTGCCATCTCTATGAACTTCTCCATTAATTGTTTGATACTAAGCCTTTATTGGGAAATTTGTGTTTCATTTGCTTTGTATTGATCTGAGTTTGAATTTCATTTTTGAGGGGTAATTTTTTGTTATTGATTCGTTGAAGTTTATCTGACTTGTTGGTCGATAAAACTAGTTGGACATTCACTTCTTGGAGGCCTTGGAAACAACTTGTCTGGTTTATTGAGCACATCACTTGAGATGGCATCCAACAATTTTTTGTCTCAGGTGAGTTAATCTCACAGCTGCACTATTGCAAGGCTTATATGTGCTTTCAAGAGATGTTATGAAGTGTTCTGAACAAGCCTGAATGGTTTGATTTAGTTAAATAGTTTGATAAGTGATTTTTCTGGTGATCTTTGACAAGTAGTGCGTATAGAAAACAGGTCACAAACTCACAATATATTCACTAAAGTGATTTTGATGGCCTATATAGTTGGGAAGCTTTATACTTCCGGTAAAATGGTTAGGAAGGGACATTGTTTCCATGAAAAGCAATCTTCCTTCCATTCTGGAGGAGACTACCTTATTTATTCTGACGTGGAGTCAGGATTTTTTGGATCATTAGCTAGTTGCAGTTATTTCTTATTCGGACACTGTTTTGTAAAACTAGTCTTGGATGGTCATCTCTGTCACACCTCTCGTAAATGGGATCTTAGCGTTTGTGTTTGCAATTTTACAGCAGCAAAGGACATTCATACAGATGAGGACTGTTCTAAAAGTTGTGGACAACTCTGGAGCGAAAACAGTGATGTGCATACAACCTCTAAAAGGGAGGAAAGTGGCAAGATTGGGGGACACGATTGTTGCATCGGTAAAGGAAGCTATGGCCAATGGTAAAGTGAAGAAAGGACAAGTTGTGCATGCTGTGGTTGTTCGTTCTGCCATGCAGCGTGGTCGTTCTGATGGGAGTGAGGTCAGATTTGATGACAACGCCGCAGTACTTGTTAACAAGGCAGGCGAGCCAATTGGAACCAGAGTATTTGGGCCAGTCCCACATGAGCTAAGGAGGAAAAAGCATGTCAGTATCCTTACTTTGGCAGAGCATGTAGCCTGAGGAGGTAGGATTCTGTATTGGATAAATGTTTGGTCTCTAAGCTTTTGGTTCTTTGAATTCTGTTGATGAAGATGAAAAGTTCACAGTAGTGTGAGAAGGACAATTCAGACTATGTTGAAGAGTTCATTTTTTTAATAATATAGGGTGCTAAATGATAGACTTCCGTTCCGACGCAAAAGCTTTTATTTTTCACTTATTGTTTTGAATTTTATATTTGTATTCCACTATTCCGCCTTACAGGATTATACACGAATCTCATTTTTCTTCACTTGCGTGCAATTATCTAATTTGGCAACATTGCAGTAGCACAGCTTTTCATTATTTGCCGGAAGTTTTAACTTTGCAATAGCCACCATATTTACTTGGGCAAGTTTTGCAGGAAATGAATAGCATTTGAGCTCAGGAAGAAATGGCAGTGCCTGGACTTAACTGAATGAATTGTGGAAATATATTGATGTTTGTTCTGTTCTCCAAGCTTTTGCTTTTTAATTAGTATTTGTGTTGAGACTCTCAAACTTTTGACAATATTTAATTATTTATTGCTAAATGCTTGGCTTCTGATGCAAATTTGACAGTATTGTATTATGGTGTATGACCCACTGGCTTATACATAACTTTTGACAACATTGCACTGGAGTATGTCCTGATGTCTTATGTTTAATTGTGTTTAAAAATAAAGGCTCGAGCTCAATTATAAAAACAAACTTCCGCTTGACGGATCACCATGGGATGAGAATATCCGAATGTTAATAGAACTATGTCAAGGCTTGTAAGCTAATAGAATCCGATTTAAATATTAATAATTATATGAGTTTTTTATTTATTCACACCAATGTGATGAAACGAACCCAAAATTTATGTTATGGAGTAGGAATGTCTTGACAAAGTGAACTAGTACTTGTTATCAATTATAATTGTGTTTTCCCTAAAAATAAAAAGAAATAAACGACAAATTGAGTCCGAAAATTTTTGAATCGGTGAAATTAACATAAATTATACCCCTATTTTACATTAAATGTGTTTTAAATTAGGGAAATATGGGGATCCTATCTCAGTTAAGTTCACAAAAAAATTTGGTCCTTGGGAGCAACTCCAGAAAACTTATCAAGTGCTATTGAGTTGCTCAAATACTAAAACATTATTATTATTATTATTATTATTATTATTATTAATTATTTATCTATTATAATATTATAACTAGTAACCTTAAAAATTGATTAAAATAATATAAACCTATTTATATTTGAAGATTCTTTTAGAAGTGATCAACTTATTTTTTTCACTATTTAAAAGAGACATTTGAATAAAAAATTTATACGAGTCTTTTAAAATTGTTCTAACATATCCCAATAATGAAATGCGGTCAATTATGGGATTTTTTTTGTTCTAAATTTTTGTTAATTGTTAGATACCAACTTCAGTTAGCTCATGAAACCAGCTAAGTTCATCATTTCACCAAGTGATGAAGCCCTAAATTACGGCCACGGTTCACCATCTTGTTAACTTTATCTCGTTAACTTCAACATCATTCGTTATTTATATAAATATCGGGTGGTTTGATGATGAAATTTATAATAATTTTTTAAAAAAAATTAAAAAATAATTAAAAGAAACTTGAAATTGATGCATGGGTTATCAAAATTAAGGACATATATATGATGCCAGCAAATGCTTTTTACTTAAATTAGCTATTATCAAATGAACCTACACCTCTCAAGGCTTTTTAGTTAACCATCGATTTTCGAAAAATAGCATCACATGGCTTAGTAAATAACTACTAAATAAAACTAAATTGAATCTTGACGGGATGGGAGTCCGTAAGGCCTGGTGTGATAGGATTCCATATATATATATATATATATAATCGGATAAATATTTTTGTCCGATTGCACGTAAAGTACTAGTATTTTATGTGTATTCGAATTTAAAAAAAAAATTACATGATAAAGTACTAGTACTTTGAGTGTAACCGGACGGAATATTCGTTTGGTCGACCGTTTTGGAAAATCCTTATATATAATTTTCTATATACGTTGGATCGATAAGTTGGGTACGTACATGTATTGATATAATTGTACTATTAAAATTAAAAATATTGATGTGAAAAGAGGCATGTGAATCCGTTATTATCATTGATTGCATATGTGGCCCAACTCTTACCAAATTTAGGCGTTCACCTAGGGTCTCACTCAAATATACGGCCCCATAAAAATTTGTGTCTATTTATTTAAGTGTATTATAAAAATATTATTATTTTTTATGTTAAAAAATAATAAATTTTCTCTAATTGATTAATTAATTGTAGTGTAATATTTTTAAATTATTACATTTTAGTAAACAAATACCTTGATCTTTCTTATTTTTCAAACAAATAATATGATTTTTTTTTTTTAAATATCTCTAATTTAATAAGAGTTATGTTTGCACAATTTTCCGTCAAAAGAGCGTGTAAGGTTCAAAACCTCCTGAGACACAGTCCCAGCAAGAGGTGTTTGATTAAGTGAATAAGTCTCAAAGGGGCACAAGCACACAAATTACAGTCCTAATATTACACAGCTACGAAATTAAAATAAAATGCTCGTTTTGAGTCTTCATTTTGTTCTCTTTTTCTTCTTCGCATGAGCGAGTTTTTTATAGTAGAACTCGTTAAATGCACGAACGGTTTCAATCTGCAAACTTTTTTGCAACTGCTGGATCATGCCTCCAACTGCCGAGCTATGTGCCATAACTGTCTAATCGTGGGGAACTATTAAATTGTGCACGATGAACTGCCAAGTCATGGGTGGTACTGTCTAACCGCTAAATCGTGGGATTAACTGCAGCATGTATTAGTCGTCCTAACTCTTTTGTCGTCCTAGTCGCTGCGTCGTCTGGCGATCGTTCTAATTGCTTCTCTCATCGTCGCCCTGTTTGCAAATCGCCCTTCAGTGCCCGCTCGTCCTGATCGTTCCTCGCTCATTGACATGTCATTTCATTAACTCGTATTTTCTAGGGCGATTTTATTCGCCAACAAATGTCCCCCAAATTCGCCTTGATTGATTTAGAGTATGAAATCTAGGCGAATTTCAAAGCTTGGGTGAGATTGGCCGTGTACGAGTTTCGGCCTTCTGGCGTTTGCTCTATCTTGTCATTTGCGTGTACCAAGAGCCGTCCTTTACTCGTCCCTATGTGAATCCATCACTTCCTCAATAAATGTGTTACTTTCCCAACACGCATCTTCAACAGATCATCATGGTGCCAATTAATGCGTCGTTTCTCGCGTCACTCCATCAAATCATGTCAAATGTCGCTGTTTTCTTTTCCCGCTCTTTTCTTTCCCCGAATTAGGTCGTGACATTTGTCCTAAGGCGAACTTTTACCTTGGCTATATAAGGGCTTGGCTTGTTATCGTCATCCCATTTACTTTCCACCCCTTAGCAAACTTTTTTTCTTTCGTGCCCTCGACCTCCTATGCTAATGGCATATTCTTCCTCTGCTTCCAAAAAGGCCACCTCTACTTTCAGCGATTATCAAGCGGTATTGGGTGACTCATCTGTGAGTGTTTTCGACGTTCATACCCTTAATGAGGACTATGGCCAGTGCTCTTTAGGCCCCATCTTTGTTGACGACAACGCCATCGCTACGGCCCATTTGGCTCAATTGTTTCCTTCCACTTCCAACCTCCCTTTCTCGGAGCCATTGAACATCTCTCCTCTCGTTCAGTTGAACCCCATCCGCACTTGGCCTAAACACGGCCCTTCTTTTGAAACCTGGTTCCAACGCATGTTGTTGCATACGGATACCCGCACTTTTCTTGAGGAACATGGTTTTCTTTCTTTCATCGAGCTTTCGTTAGCTTTACCCTCTTTTGATCGAAATTTGTTCCCCGTCTCACTGCTCTTCTGGTCTTTCGACTACAACGTCTTTCTCTTCCCTTCTGGTCCTTTCACCATTACCCTTCGTGATATCAATGCTTTGACTGGGTTGGCCGCGTTGGGCGCGACCATTTCGGCCTGTACTTCATTTCGCTTCCCCCTCATTCAATGGATCTTTCGTCCTTTTCGGCCTTTATTCGTGCGTTCTCTGAATCAGCCGGTCCGGTCTCAGTGTTAGAACGTATTGCCTTCCTTCATTATTGGCTTTGTAAATATATCATTTGCGCGCCTAGTCAGAAGCATGTGGCAGGCTATCTCCCTATATCATCGGACCTTGCCAACGGTCGTCGTTTGGACCTGGCTTTTTTTTCTGTTGGCTGCCATTTATCGAGGGTTGGCTGTCCTCCAAATACAGCTTCGGTCTGGTGTTTCACCGATCGCCTCCGGCCCCCTCTGGATCGTCCAACTTTGGCTTAGAGCCTATTTCTCGGTCTTTGGTTCTATCGAGTCAAGTCATTCATATCCTTGTGATGGTCTTCTGTTCTCCTAATTCGGGCCAACCTCCCTCATTCCTCGCATGGTTTTCGACTATTTTTATACCCTCTCTCGGGTCACTTCTTTCTTTCATTTCTCTTTGGGCGACAACCCTTCTTTTGTTCATCAACTTCCCGAATTGGAGGAGGATGAGTCGATCCATCGCATATGGCACAAGTTTTATGCAGCCGCGATCTGATCCATGACATTCTGACCAGAGCCAATGGTAAGGCTGGAGTGGAGGTATATTCCCCAAACTTCACTGCCCGCCAATTTGGTCTCGTCTAAGGGTGGCCCCTCCCATTATTTTGCTCTCTTCTCCCACACCAGTTAGTACATGTGAAATACAGAGTCAAACACAGTTTCTCCATACATATTTCAACAATTATCTGCTGATATAATAAATGGCTCTCTCAACATCCGTATTGTCGTCCTGTGTGATCATTCCAGCTATGGATTGTTCTTCAGCGGATATGTACAGCTTCATCGGCCATCCTGACACAGAGGGTACCATCATCGGCAGCTGTGCTAAGTAGTTTTTCAGGTTCTCGAAGGATTTTTGATGTTTTTCGGTCCAGACGAATTCGTCATTTTCCTTCAGCCTTAGCAGGGGCGTGAAAACTTTTGTTTTTCCTGGATATTTAGCTCATTGCTGATGGTAAGTGATGCGTTTGTTGTTTTCGCTCCCCAGGTTTACTTCATCAAAAACGTCTTGCACCTTTGTGATGTTTGCCTGATGTCGCCCATTGAGAGCGTATTCTTCATCCTCTTGCTGTTGTTTGTCCCGATCACTCCATTCCATTAGACAATCCACTCTGCATGCCTCTCTTATTCTATCTTTTCGTATGATGTGACAATCCACTCCGAAATTGCGGCCTGAGCATTAGCTTCACCTTCATGTTCCGTCACATAAGCTATTAAGCTGGCTCTAGTGGCCGCAAGCACGGCTCATTCTTTATTCCGTCTGTTCTTCCTCATTGGAACTGGCGGTTTCATGGCCATGCGTCGGCCCCTCAAAGGCCAATATAGTTGGCCTTGTTTGTGCGAACAAATCATTCAACAACTCCGCAGTGTATGGCTCGTCATTCTTGGTGACTATAGAAAAATTTCCGGCTTCATCTAGTATTCTGGCCAGCCCATAATTCCCTTCATATATAAAATATTCGGCTGAATTTATCTCTGCTACGAAGGGTCTACTATCGGCATGTACCACTTCCACTTCGTCCTTTTGATTCGAGAAAACCAGATATTGGTGAAGGGACGAAGGAATGCATCGGCTACCGTGGATCCAATCTCGTCCTAAAAGCATGTTGTACGTGGTCGGTCCGTCGATGACAAAGAATATCGTCGTCTTGGTGGCACTTCCCACCTGTAGATCTAACGGGATGACTCATTTAGCGGTTGTTGCCCCTCCATTAAAGTTGGTAAGCACTACCTCCGTTTTCGATTAACACTTTAGTGACAAGGATTCCATTCGCCTTTTCTTTTACATAAAGTGGTCGGAGATGTTTTGTCATTTGCTGTGGTGGTTTTGGGAATGTTACCTTCCCTGCAACTCCTACTTCCATTGTTTGCTCACCATTGGTATTTGCCTGAAGTGGCTTTTCCTCCTCGTCCCATCCAGAGGGTGGTAATGTGGTCGGCTCACCACGGGAGACATTATTGATGAACATCCTCCGTTTTTCTACCCTGGTCACAGCCCGTTTTACTTTGGGCGTTCCGTATAGGATGAGGTATGAGGATCGCCCCAAATCTTCTCCCAATGTCCCAACTGCGGGGTTTCCGGCCTAATATAATTCTTTGAGAAGACGATTATGTGATATCCCTCTCATTCGTGTTTCGGTCATGATATATATCTCTTCCTCTACATCGGTCAGTTCTTCATCTGAGGCCATCTTGTCACTTATTGCTAGTGTTGCAAATTTTGTCTCGTCGCCTTCATAGACATCATCATCCCTTCTCGGGGTCTCATTATTGTCCCTCTTGAATTTTTCAGACAACTGATAGTGATTGGCCACAATCGGAGGCACGCTGCCAAACTGAATAATAATGAGGGGCTCTTTATTATCTGTCTCATCCCGTCTTCGACGGTCGAATTTATTGTGCTTCTTACAACTCGTGTCAGATTCTTCTTTACTACTGCCATCCTTAACGTCCGCAGCTGGCTTTTTCCTTGCATGGACACCGGTTCGAAAACCATGATCAGAGGCAGTTTCCTCTTCATATTGCTGGCGCGTCATTCAGCCGTAATTCCTCTGGTGTCGTCTCAATTGTGTCCTGGTCATTTCATCCACATTAGGATAGCTTTTCCCTGGACGATGGTATGACTGCGGCCGATAGTATGAATGACACATATTCGGCCGATGAATTTTTGGCCTAAACATCCTGATATTCTGAATGAAGTTTGAATTTTCTCCATAGAATCTCGGCGTGAAAGTTCTCGGCTGCCATGTTATCGATTCCCTCTTCATTGGTCTCTCACAAGTATGTTCCAGTTCTTTCATCCATTATATACTATTCTGGCAATGCACGCACAAGTTTTACGGAATCTTCCCTTTCTGCGGCATTTCTATCATTTCAAGAGCGTTGGGACGATGATCGTCCTGATCCTCATCTAGAACCAACTTGAACTTTGGCAGACTTGTTTTAGTGAGATGAGTGTTGACCATATTCAATTCCAACGGCTTTGGAAAAGGGTTTTCGTCCACCGCCATTTTCCTCTCGAACGTTATTCGTCCAGATTCTATGACATCCTGCAAAACATTCCGAAAAACAAGGCAGCTGTTAGTTGAATGAGACCATGCATTATGCCATTTACAGTACTTCTTGTCACTGATTTATTCGGGGCTTGGAAATTTATGGTGGTGGCTCAACCTAATCTGTTTATCTTTATATAACTGATCGAAAATGGCATCGACCTTAGAGATGTCAAAATAGAAATTCCTATTCTTTTTGCCATTCTCTACTCTGGCCTGGGGTTCGGCCCACGTCTTGCAAACGTATGGTTTCCCCTTAATTAACTCGGCCAAACATAAGTCAGCCGATTCGATGTCCATTTCGCCCATTTCATAGTTAGTATTCATGTAATAGGTTCCTTTGCTAGAATTCTTCATTTGTTCTTCCTCCCTCAACAATCGTTCATATCGCACCCCACTAGTAGTGAGCTGGGGGAGATCCCAGAATTCTCGATCTTGGAACTTCTTTTTTAGATCGAAGTTAAGACAGCTTTGAGCGATCCTCACAAATTCTTTTTCTGGTAAAGGCACGTAACATCAGCCTCGAGCCTCCTTGAACCTTTGCAGGAACGTTTCAGCTTATTCTCCCGGGAGCTGCCTTAAATTGGCCAAATCGACCAATGCCACTTCAGATTCGGTCTTGTAGAATTGTGCATGGAATAATTGTTCCATTTGGCGCCAACTCTCCACCGAATTAGGTGGCGGGCTGATATACCAGGAAAACGCTACTCGTGACAGCAAGCCGTGAAACAGCCTCAGCTTGTGGAAATCATTCGTTTCCCCACACTAAAGTGTAAATCGGCCTATGTGTTCTATGATCGAAACTTCTCCAGACCCTGTAAACAGGGAAAATTCTGGTATTTATAATTCCTGGGCCATGGATACGCCAAGTCGATCCATTCTGGATACGAATTTTGATACCTTGGCCGAATCGGCCTCACTCCTAGACCGAATTGATTCTGAAGAATCTCGGTCATCTGCTCTCTCAACATGTCATTGCCATTGAATGACATTGCTACGGGCGGTGGTTGTGGTCTTCTCACAAATGGGCATAGTCGTGACCTTGCTCTTGTGAACCCTGGGGACCTTGGGGCAGTACCACTTCATGTTGTGCCATGTTCGGCCCTTGGTGTAGGTTTGACTCTATATATGGGCTGTTGCCTCCAGGACTTATTCCCCCTGGAAATCGTAGGGGCGGTGACCCCTTGTGGAGGAACATTGTTTGGACCAGCCTCCTGATTGCTTGGGGCAGGGGGAGGTATAGTCTACGGTATGATTGTCTGTTAGTGTCCTAGACATATCACGGGATCTCTAAGCGTGATTATTTGTGTGAATAATTCAAAGGGAGTTGCGGAATACTCACATTGATCAGATTTAGGATTTCAAAAATTCCATGGATGTTGAAACTCCAAGCTTGTTTGAAGAGTGTTTCCAACACTTGGGTGAGTCTCTCTATCACCTTCATTCAACTCCAAAGTGCTAGCTTTGATAAAATATTTGAGAGAAAAATTTCTCTTCCAAAGAGAAGCCAATTCGCCCAATGAGAGAAGAACAATTCCGCCAAGCAAAATCAAAGGCCATTCGGCCAAAGAGAAGTCAAAATCCATTTTTCCAAGGAGAAGGCAAAAGCCATTTTTCCAAGTATAGGACAAATTGCCAATCGCCCAAGGAGAGGCCAAATGTCTTTCGGCCAATGAGAGATCAATGGCTTCTCGGCCAAAATGAAAAGAGAGATAAGATTGAATTTTTCTAAAAATTCATTAGTTGTATATATTTACTTGGTAGGTGTGATGGGTTAGTAAAATTCAATTTATTATCCCAACAACTTCCATCAAATAGTGACTAGTTGATGTAAGTGAGTGGGTCTCACCACTATGAATTCAAAATTCAAGTTTACTTACACAACACACTTTGGGCACAGGTTCGTTTAATTCGACTAAACGAATTTTCCATTGCGACGTAATTAAATCCAATTTAATTAAATAATAATACCTCGCAAAACTATTACGAAAGTCGCTTACGAATTAATTCATTCGCTCGAATTAAAATCCAATTTTAATTCTGCATTGAAATCCAACTTCAATTAATATATCCAATATATTATTTTAGCCCAAATAAATTAAATAGTAAAATCCAATTTAACTATTAAATTTATTTTACCGATTAATTCCAAATTAATCGCGTTCTCTCTTCTAATCGAATTAATCCGAGATTAATTCTTGACGCAATTAATCCCAGATTAATTTTCTCTCTTGATAATTAATCCCAGATTAATTCTTACCGTAATTAATCCCAGATTAATTTTCTCTCTCATAATTAATCCCAGATTAATTCTGTTCAAGTCAAATATCATCGGTGAATCTTTGGGAGGCGACCCAAGAGATCCATGTATATGTTGGCAGTAAATACGGTCATCGGACTATCCGAATACGTGCGTACCCGGTACCACATTCTCACCGATTTACAAGACATGGTTGGCTTCTAGCAAAACATCGTGCCTACCCAATTCTCCAGAAATATTCTTTTAAGGAATACATAATCTATATCAGGCGTAGTATACATAGTATTGCGTATCACGATCCAGTATCAGATATCACATGCTAGGCCTGGGGCTGGAGTTGTGTTTACCCCGTACAAATCATATATCGGATCACTAGCAACTAGTTTCTTTATGATCGGAAAGTCATGACCTAGTCATACTTTCCCGATGGCTATAGCACTATAGAGTACCAGCTCAGTATCCATGTGTGATCATCATCTCCATATGACTGAAGTGATACTTACATCTTGACATCACACCAAATACACTACGATTCTCAGTATACCCAGAAGAGGCGTACATAGAACCTGTTAAAGCCCCGGACGACCAAAACCAAAGTATACTGATTGTCGCAAGTATTAGCGATGCAAGTCTCAGGTTAATACCATATACACCTACCCTGATTCGGATTCCCATAGACACATAGTCATACTACCAATGAGACTCCGATGAGTCTATCCAGAGTGAAGCTGTTCCCGTACCATCGGCAAACGGAACCTCCTATTACACTTGCATGAGTATCCAATACCCAAATATATGAGAACTATGCCGTTAAGCTTCTATAATGCGCACAAGTGTAATACTAGCCTATTCCGCATTATCGATGTCAAGTCTCGATAATACTACGACTAGGGATATTTAATGATTAAACCTTACATGGATTAATATTGTCTCATATCTTATTAATCTGGTACTAATCATATGGACTTTTATCATTTATATATCCAGGTAATCCAATTACAAATGATAAAAGAGCAATTTCTTTTGTCACATAGTTAATTTTGTACAAGAACACCATGTTCTTTACAAAATAGTGATACTATGGGTCATAATTATCCAACAATCTCCCACTTGGCCTATAGCCAATCACTCAAGCGTCCAACACCTGAACTATGTACGGGTCGCTCAAACTTCTGCTGAGAAATAGCCTTCGTCAGCGGATTTGCAAGGTTATAATCTGATGCGATTTATTCGATCATCACATCGCCACGATGTATGATCTAACGAATCAGATGAAACAGTTGAAGTACATACTTGGATCGTTGATGAGACCACAGTTTTTTAGCCTGTGTTGTAGCCCAGCTCAGCTGCTAACAGAATTACTCCTAATCCAATTAGGAATTTATAGATCTAAAATGCTTCTTTTGCTGCCTCAGCTGCAACAATATTCCGCTTTTATTGTTTAATCGACAACAATATATTGCTTGGAAGATTTCCAGCTCACTGTTTCGTTATTCAAACTAAATATGTACCCTCATTGCGACTTACATTCGTTTTTATCGGTTTGAAAACTTACAGCGGTGAACCCAGTCACCTCAAGTTCTCCTTTCTCCATATTCTTAGAAAGCATCATTAGTTCATCCAAGATACTCAAGGATGTTCTTTACTTCAATCCAGTGACCATCACCTGGATTGGCCTGATTGCGTCTATATATGCTCAAAGCATATGAAACATTAGGTCGCGTACATTTCATAACGTACGAGCTCTGGGAGAGTGTCAGCAGCTTTCTAGATCTTTCCCAGAAGATCTTTATTCCTAGAATAAAGCCTGTTTCTCCCAGGTATTTCTTGGAGAATTTTAATGAAAGTCAAGCTTTCACCGATTTCAGTATGGGAATGTTATTGCCGAGAAGCAATGCATCATCAACATAAGGACAATGAATGTCAGTGCACTCCCACTAACCTACTTATATACACAAGAATCATCTTCATTTTGAATTAAGTCATATATCATATATCATTATGATTACATCAAAACGATGGTTCCAAGAATTCAATGCTTGCTTCAATCCATAAATGGATCGATTTAACTCGTAAGCCTTGTTTGCATGTTTTGGCACGACCAAACCGTCAGGATGTTGCATACAAACATCCTACAAAAGGTTTCCGTTAAAGAAAGCGGTAGCTGTCATATTTCATAAACGAAATATGCAGCAATAGGAAGCATTATCTGAACGGATTTAATCATGGCAACATGTGAAAAAATTTCGTCGTAATCGACACTATGTCGTTGACGATACCTTTTATGTACAAGCCTAGATGCGTACATTTGTATGTTGCCATCCATGTCTGTCTTCCTTGTAGACCATTTGCAACCAATAAGTTTAACGCCTTCTGGTGCATCAACCAGTATCCAAACATGGTTCGTATACATGGAATCCATTTCGGACTTCATGGGACTTTGCCATAAAAGGAGTCGATACCTTGTATCATTCCCTCATACATAGTCGGTCCATCTTCCTCAATAAGATTAATATCTACATGAGGTGATATCAGAAACCCATACCTCCCAGGTTGTTTTCTGACTCTCTCCGACATACGCGGTTCTTTTGTATTCGAAGATTGTGGTACAGTTTCATCCCTGATGAACTGTTCATGTTCCGTAAGGGATCGGTGCCTGGAATAGTATCACTCCGATTTACATCGAGTTCTATTTTCCTCCCACTTACCACTGCATTTATGAATTCATTTTCGAGCAAAACCGCATGGAGAGCAACAAATAAATTGTTCTCTTGTGAGTTGTATAAGTACTATACTTTGGTTTCCCTATGATAACCTATAAATAGGCACTTATTCGATTTGAGTTTTAGTTTGGTATCATCCAAACGTTTAAAGTATGCCCAACATTCCCAAATCTTCAGGAATGAGAAACCCGATTTCTTTCCTGTTCATATCTGATATGAAGTCTGTCTAACAGATTTTCATGGAACCTTATTCAAAATAAGTATTGCAATGTTTAATGCGTATCCTTAGAAAGAAATTGGTAGCTCAAAGCGACTCATCATTAACCTTACCATATCCAACAAAGTTCAGTTTCTCCGTTCGGACACATCGTCCAACTGAGGTGTTCCGGGAGGAGTCCACTGTGAAAGAATACCATACTCTTTCAAGTAATCTTGAAACTCATATGTTTAAGTATTATCCACAATGGTCCAACCGTAATATTTTAATACTTTTATCGGTCTGTTTTCTTACTTCCTGTCGAAATTCTTTCAAATTTTCAAAAGTTTCCGACTTGTGTCCGTAAAGGTTACGAAGTATTTATATCCACCTCTAGCCTAGCTAGACATGGGCCCACTTACGTCACTATGAACGAGGGCTAACAGATCGGTGGCACGTGCACATTTACCATGTAAAATGTGTTTTAGGCACTTTGCCTAATAAACAAGATTCGCAGACGTCATTTGAATTGGGTTCAAATTTGTCCAAGTATCCATTCTTCCAAAGAGTGGATATATGATTCTTATTAATGTGTCCTAGACAACAATGTCACAAATAAGTCTCATCTGATTTACTCAGTTTGAGCCTTTTTGTTTGTCATATTATATGTTTGAGATTCATTTATATTCGAAATATAAAGACGGTTATTCACATATAATGTGTATATCTCGATATCATCTTTATAAACAAAACACCTGGTGTTTCGGAACATAAAGGTATACCCCCAACGGGTTAAACTAGATACATAGATAATGTTCTTAGTCAAACAAGGTACATTATAACAGTCTCCTAATTTAAGTACATGCCCCAATGGAATTTCCAAAACTTAGGTTTCCACGGCCAAAATAGCGACTCTCGTCCCGTTTCCGACTTGTAGGTCGATTTCATCTGAAGGCAGTATCATGCTAATCAACAGATCCTGCACATCAGTACATATATATGTTCCACATCCAGTATCAAAATCCAATTTTAAAACTGGTAGTGGACATATTTATAACAAACTTACCTGAAGCCGAAGCCTTGCCCGTCTTCACTTCTTTCATGTCTGCCTTGTCCATACGGCAGTCACGCTTCCCGTGACCCCGTTTGCCACAATTTAGGTAGATATTTTGGGATATGTCCTTTCTTTTCCCAGAAGACTGTGAAGATTTAGCCTTGCCTTTTTCTTCACACCCCCAGAAGCCTTCGGCCAAGCCTTGGCCTTCTGGGATGTCGAAGTAAAATGTGCCTTGCGCTTCTTGCCTTTTAGAAGCTCTGGTTGTGCATAACGGATTGAGCACTAAAGTTATCATCACGATGAGTCTTCCAAAGCTCATGCTCTACTATTTTCTCAACTCCGGGCTCAGGCCCGAGAGGTTTCTCTCTCAAATAGAGTAACTTCTTAGCTCCCAGGACTATCCTGAGATTCTTTTCCCAATCTGGAAAATTAAAGCCGTTAAAGAAATTTTCACCCAAGATTATGTCTTTTGATGCTAATCTTTCAAGTCATCTTGATTGCTATAGTCCAACTATCTAATCAACGATTTCGGGTACAATCTAATGTAATGATTACTATAGTCTAACTATATAATTAACTACAATTTGATTGGTTAAATTCAAATGTATTGATTACTATAGTCTAACTATATAACCAACTACAAATGAAGCAGTTTGACTACAGTCCAACTGCTCAATTAAAACAACAATTGAATATTAGTCCAACTAATATATATAAATTTAATGACGAAAAATAAAGAGCGCGTATTGGTCAATATTAAACGAATATTGCAAATTTAATACTAACCTCCCACTATTTTTCGGTGAGCCTCTAACCCTATGTGGAGTACTCGGGAAACCTAGTTTCCTATTGGGCTAGGATCCCGTAAATAACACACAACCTTGACTTTGGCCAACAAGCTATATGAAGCTTAACTAGTTAGATCTCTAAGATCAATTGGATCTCATCCAATTCATAGATCCAGTAGGTGGACCTCCAAGTCCGAAACATATATCCAATATATGTAAATATATCCAATATATTTCCTAACCTGTTTCTTCTTAATCAACTAAGCATTGGCTTTGGCTCAACAAACTTAATGATTCCAGTTAAGCGTGACCCATTGACAGTGGGAAAGCTTCGTAATCGAAGTCGATGAACTAGAAGTGACCTTGACTTTGGCCAACAAGTCACAACCGCCCAAGACATACGATATGGAACAAAGCTTACGCGGTTTAAACACATCCGCGATGGAAAAGGTCTTGACTTTGGCCAACAAACCAATGTCAATCTTGGATCTTGAGAGAGAACCACTCAATGGAAGGAAAAACGTTTAATATTGTATTGAGGGTTTTTTTTCCGCGTAAATTGGCAACCAATTTATTATCTTTGATTAGGTCTCATCATACACCCTTAAACATGCATTCTAAAATCATAATAAGGCGCGATAAAATTTAATAATGATATGCGGATGAATATATAACAAATTATTCCTAGAACAAATCTCTCATTTTCCTCTCTCCCGCTAGCACTATTCTTACTTCTACCCAATTACATAACACTAAAAGAAACCTCATTTACATTGAGGGGAATTGGTGAGAAGAGAAATACAAAGAGAATAGAGATAATAGACTGGACACGCAGGTCCAATTCAATAAATAAGTTCTATACTTACAACAATTTCCAAAATTGCACCCACCATTCTAATATCCATCCGATATACATTATTCATACAATACATCCAAGTATTCACACAAATCATGTTATCAATCAATCTAATCCAATTAATTAATCTTTGATTAATGACCATCCAATGTTCAAACAACGATTTGATTTGCGCGAGTCCAACTCGTTTAAGAATAAATACTCAAAGTACATATTCTTGAATTATATCGAACTATAATTTCAAATCGAATTTAAATTGTATCCAATACTAATTCATATTTAATTCTAAATTAAATAATTACACTTTTAATAGTGTCTTTAAGGACTTGGATTCCAAATCCAATCCAATTGGGTCTCAAAGGCCCAATTAGCATCCAATACTATTCAATTAAAGTCCAGTGGGCTTTCAATTGATTCTTTAGGCATGGGCTTTGGCCATTATGGATCAAACCCAAAATGCCAAGCCCAAGTTAGGAATCACCCTATGCCATAAAATCAATTTAGGCCCATTATGCCCAATTAAATTATTAAGGCCCCAATGTAATATTTTTTTAGACTTTATGGAAATCGTTTAGGCCCAAATATGATCCAAGACCAAAATTTGGCCCAACCAAGCCCATTAGCCCAAATACAACAAATTAAATTAATACATTATTCCAGATTACATATTAATCCAATTCAAGTGTAATTAACACAATTAATTAATTAATCTAATTAATCATGCTTAACATCTAATTCATGTCCAACACAAATTAATCAAAATCAATCTTTCCAACATGCTTCATATCTCACGGCAATAGCAATAAAAATCATTCAATTTGATTTCAATTCAATTAAATCAACATTCAATATTTAATCATGCTATTTAACACATCCAATTGTCAAATTTCTAAAATTCCATCATGAGCAATCCTATGGTAATTTTCGGCCATGATGAGAAATTGAGGATTTTTGATCTAATCAATTTTTCTCAATTTCAAAGATGCACAAATCCAATTCAACATCATATAAACACAACCAATTCAACAATTTAGGCAAAATCAAGCTCCAAGCATAAAATCCCAAATTAAAGTTTACAAACCCTAGAATCAAAATCAAGCTTAGATCTCGCTCTGATACCATTGTTAGTGTCCTAGACATACCACGGGATCTCTAAGCGTCATTATTTGTGTGAATAATTCAAAGGGAGATGCGGAATACTCACATTGATCGGATTTAAGATTTCAAAAATTTCATAGATGTTGAAACTCCAAGCTTGTTTGTAGAGTGTTTCCAACACTTGGGTGAGTCTCTCTATCACTTTCATTCAACTCCAAAGTGCTAGCTTTGATCAAAGATTTGAGAGAAAAATTTCTCTTCCAAAGAGAAGCCAATTCGTCCAAGGAGAGAAGAACAATTCGGCCAAGCAAAATCAAAGGCCATTCGGCCAAAGAGAAGTCAAAATCCATTTTTCCAAGGAGAAGGCAAAAGCCATTTTTCCAAGCAGAGGCCAATTTCCAATCGCCCAAGGAGAGGCCAAATGTCTTTCGGCCAAGGAGAGATCAATGGCCTCTCGGCCAAAATGAAAAGAGAGATAAGATTGAAATTTTCTAAAAATTCATTAGTTGTATATATTTACTTGGTAGGTGTGATAAGTTAGTAAAATTCAATTTATTATCCCAACAACTTCCATCAAATAGTGACTAGTTGATGTAAGTGAGTGGGTCCCACCACTATGAATTCAAAATTCAAGTTGACTTACACAACACACTTTGGGCCCGGGTTCGTTTAATCCGACTAAACGAATTTTCCGTTGCAACGTAATTAAATCCAATTTAATTAAATAATAATGTCTCACAAAATTATTACGAAAGTCGCTTACGAATTAATTCCAGATTAATTCATTCGCTCGAATTAAAATCCAATTTTAATTCTGCGCCATTGAAATCCAACTTCAATTAATATATCCAACATATTATTTTAGCCCAAATAAATTAAATAATAAAATCCAATTTAACTATTAAATTTATTTTGCCGATTAATTCCAAATTAATCGTGTTCTCTCTTCTAGTCGAATTAATCCGAGATTAATTCTTGACGCAATTAATCCCAGATTAATTTTCTCTCTTGATAATTAATCCCAGATTAATTCTTGCCGTAATTAATCTCAGGTTAATTTTCTCTCTCATAATTAATCCCAGATTAATTCTGTTCGAGTCATATATTATCGGTGAATCTTTAGGAGGCGACCCAAGAGATCCCTGGATATGTTGACAGTAAATACGGTCATCGGACTATCCAAATACGTGTGTACCCGGTACCACGTTCTCACCGATTTACAAGACATGGTTGGCTTCTAGCAAAGCATTGTACCTACTCAATTCTCCAGAAATATTCTTTTAAATAATACATAATCTATATCAGGGGTAGTATACATAGTATTGCATATTACGATCCAGTATCAGATATCACATGCTAGGCCTGGGGCTGGAGTTGTGTCTGCCCCGTACGAAGCATATATCGGATCACTAGCAACTAGTCTCTTTATGATCGGAAAGTCATGACCTATTCATAATTTCCCGATGGCTATAGCACTATAGAGTACCAGTTATGTATCCTTGCGTGATCATCATCTCCATATGACTGAAGTGATACTTTCATCTTGACATCACACCAAATACACTACGATTTTCAGTATGCCCAGAAGAGGCGTACACAGAACCTGTTAAAGCCCCGGACGACCAAAACCAAAGTATACTGATTGTCGCAAGTATTAGCGATGCAAGTCTCAGGTTAATACCATATACACCTACCCTGATTCGGATTCCCATAGACACATAGTCATACTACCAATGGGACTCTGATGGGTCTATCCAGAGCGAAGCTTTTCCCGTACCATCGGCAAACATAACCTCCTATTACACTTGCATGAGTATCCAATACCCAAATATATGAGAACTATGCCGTTAAGCTTCCATAACGCGCACAAGTGTAATACTAGCCTATTCCGCATTATCGATGTCCAGTCTCGATAATACTACGACTAGGAATATTTAATGATTAAACCTTACGTGGATTAATACTGTCTCATATCTTATTCTGGTACTAATCATATGGACTTTTATCATTTATATATCCAGATAATCCAATTACAAATGATAAAAGAGCAATTTTCTTTGTCACATAGTTAATTTTGTACAAGAACACCATGTTCTTTACAAAATAGTGATGTTATGGGTCATAATTATCCAACATTGTCCCCCCGTCTACACACTTGGCCATCAGCTCATTCAATAAGCTCAAGTGTTTGGCCATAGTTTCGTAATGCGAATTACTAGCCGAAGTGAACTTATATATGATGTGTGAAAGGGTTATTTAGGGGGTGAGTCCGGTAACGCAGCGGAAGCGGTGAAAATCCGATTTTCAGATTTCAAAACTTTTTCTCGGATAAATTAAATAAACATATTTATTTAATATTCCAATAATCAAATTATGAAAATAAATTCAATAAAACAATTTTAAGTGAATTTACCGAATACCCTTGCTTTGTATTTTTGTCCGTTTTAGTCCGAAATTGATCCAATCAATTTTGAATGATTCTAAATCATTTCTAAGATGAACTTATGATGTTCAAAACATCAAAACACCAAGCAACCAAAATCCCAAAATTTCTCTCAGAGCCGAGAGCACTCATTAGTGCCCAATTTGTGCATTTTGCATTTTCATGCTTCAAGACACATCCAAATGATATCCAATCAACATGAAACTTTATATGCATCATATACACACATAAATACACAACATATATGAAAACCCCCAAATTTGGAATTAAGTAGAAACCCTAATTTTTCAATTTCCACAAATTGGACAAATTAGGCTAATTACATTAAATCAAATGTTTCAATCATCAATCTTTCATCAATTCAAGTCTCAACACAATGAAACAACTCAAGATCAAATCTAGGTCATTTAAGAGTGGGTCAACAACTCTAGAATAGCAACATGGTTTCATAAACCTTAAAAGAATACATATAACTACAATAGTTACATCATTTCTTCTTCATCATACATGCTTTACAACACTTCAACTTCACCAAACTTTCCATCAACAAAACACAAAGAACAAAGAAAAAAATAACCTAAGATATCATATATGAAGCCTAGATCCTAAGGAACATTTTCCTTACTAATAGTAAGTTGGAGAAAACTTACTAAAATCAAGCTTTCCTTGGTTTTCTTTTCTTTCTCAAGTTTCTTCAAGTTTCTTCAATGGTGTTTTCTTTTTGTGAAATGTGTATAAGGTTAAATGTCAAATGAAATGAAAAAAAACAATTTATACTTGTTAATTTGGCCTTGGCCGAAATTCCACTTAACAATATAAATTTGTAATTTCATTTTCATTTCAAATGAATTTAGTTAACTTTATTAAATATCTCAAATAACTTTATTAGATATTTAACTAAAGTCAACAAAGGCAACTTTCATCATTACTTTAATATCCTAACATAAAATATTTATATTTTAATTAATTTAATCATTTAACAATTAAATAATTAATTAATTAATCAAATACAAATATATTTAATATATGTATAATATTTACATTAAATATTAAAAACATATATTCATTTAGGATAAAAGTCAAATAACTCATTTTGACTATTAATTAATGTGTATTTAAATTAATCAAGTATTAAATGTAAATACACAATAATTACGTAAATGACTATCGGGTCCCTTTAGCATGTAACTTGCGTTTAACCATTAAACGACTTTATAAATAATCAATATTATTTATTAATGTTGCTCTAGTGCTCTACGAGTATGTTTCATTATTGAGACTCTCTAGGTTCAGGTATATCCGTCACGAAATCAAATTTCATGTCCATAATCTATCCACCCGTAGATTATGACGATCACGGATAATCTCGCTGAACCATACAGGTCGAGGTCATGGCAAATGTATAATTCCTCCGTCACAGGTATCCGGATAAATCCCAGAGATATAGATGTAAACGTCAAATCTCTATCGGGACTATCCAGTCGACTATTCTATTAGCAATCTCAAAAAGAATGTTTAGAACTAGCTTCTAAACTTACCACGGGCCCATGGTTTTATCTGATTGCTAATCATATGGACTACCTATGCTCTGGTACACAGAACTGACGGATCCTATCTTGATACACATAGGACACCATGAGGATCTATCTACACCCAACAAACAGGCGGAGGTCTGATCTTAATAGATCGGTGACGTGACTGCCATCTAAGTGTAGAAGATGTCTCATGTGCCCACAATGGCATCTCAAGTCTAAGAATCACAAGTGCTACTCAACCCAAGAAGATTCTTATTGACGCTGGTGTACCATCCATTAAGAATCTTCGGTGAGTCGTTCATGTTTATCCGCTATAAACACTACACGTCTATACTAGTCTCCAAGACTTATGGTTCATTGAGAAACCATTGGAATCATATATTCCAGTATACGACATGTACCGGTTCAACGGGTTTACTATACTGACCAAGTAGTGTAAACCTTGACCAGGAACTGTCTGAGAATGACAACGTCATGATACGACTCAATGTCCGTTGCGACGCTTTTGCAACTGTACCATGACTAATCATTCTAAGGTCATTACGTCTTTACCATATAAAAGAATAGATTATATTATAGAAACTGCATATATTATTACTAATAATAATGTTTTACAGAAGTATTTAACAAAATACAACCGGGAATTGGCGCTCTGAGCACCAACCCCTACAAAATCTCCCACTTGCTCTAGTGCCAATATCGATTGTATCTAATACCCATCGACTCCACGTGTTTATCAAACAACTTCGGAGGTATGGCCTTCGTCAGCGGGTCTGCTACGTTGTCTTCACTCGGTACCTTGCACACGACAATATCCCCTCGCGACACGATCTCTCGAATGATGTGGTACTTGCGTTCCACATGCTTCGACTTCTGATGCGCCCTCGGTTCCTTTGCTTGCGCAATGGCTCCAGTATTATCACAGTATAACGGAATCGCATTCTCGATACTTGGGACAACTCCCAATTCTGTGATAAAGTTCTTTATCCACACAGCCTCTTTTGCGGCTTCAGAAGCTGCAATATATTCCGCCTCAGTGGTGGAATCAGCTGTAGATCCCTGTTTGGAACTCTTCCAACATACTGCACCCTCCGTTAAGGGTAAAGACAAATCCAGATGTAGACTTTCTATCATCGGGATCCGATTGAAAATCGGAGTCTGTATACCCTAACCTGCAGTTCGTTTCCTCCATAAATAATCAACTTATCCTTAGTACCTTTAAGATACTTTAGGATATGTTTAATGGCCATCCAATGGTCATTACCTGGATTGGACTGATATCGACTGGTTACGCTAACAGCGAAACTGATATCAGGCCTCGTACATAACATGGCATACATTATGCTACCCAAACACGAAGCATAAGGTTGGTTAGACATTCTAACCTTCTCATCTTCTGTTTGTGGACACATCTTCTTGGAAAGATGAATCCCATGTCTGAACGGTATGTTTGCTGTCTTACAGTTACCAAAGCTATACCGTTCCAAGATCTTATCTACGTACGTTGATTGGGATAACCCAATCAGCCTCCTTTGTCTATCTCGATAGAGTTTTATCCCTAAAACATAGGAAGCTTCTCCCAGGTCCTTCATGGAGAAATTCTTACAGAGATATGCTTTAACGCTTTGTAACATACCTAAATCATTCCCAATGATTAGGATGTCATCAACATACAGGACTAAAAATACGACCATGCTCCCACTGGCCTTCTGATACACACAGGATTCTTCCGAATTCTTAGAAAACCAGACGATCTGATAATCTCGTCGAATCGAAGATTCCAACTTCGTGAAGCTTGTTTAAGTCCATAAATGGACTTCTTAAGCTTACATACCATACCCGAGGTTTCGCTGGATGTGAAACCTTCCGGCTGTTCCATATAGATTTCTTCATCAAGAAATCCATTTAGAAAAGCCGTTTTGACATCCATTTGCCAAATCTCGTAGTCATGATACGCAGCTATAGAAAGCAAAATCCGGATAGACTTAAGCATTGCTACCGGGCGAAAAAGTTTCATCGTAGTCGACGCCAGGTCGCTGCGTGTAACCTTTTGCTACCAGTCGGGCCTTGTAAGTTTCAACCTTACCGTCAGGCCCGCGCTTCCTTTTGTAAACCCATTTACAACCGATAGGAACAATTCCTTCGGGAAGCGGAATCAAGTCCCAAACTTGATTTTCATGCATTGAGTCTATCTCGGATTTCATGGCACTTTGCCATTTCACGGAGTCGATGTCCAACATCGATTCTCTATAGGTGAAAGGATCTGTCTCTTCAACTAAGAGAACATCCAGACTCTTTTCTTGTATCAAATACAAGCGTTCAGGAGGTCTAGATACCCTTTCCGACCTACGGAGTGTGTGTGTTGAAGGTCCTTCATCTACTTGAACTTCAGGTTCCTCCTCCGTTGGTTCGTTGTTTTCAGGTTGGACTTCATCAAGCTCAACCTGTCTATGATCACCACCTTCTGACAAAAATTCTACTTCTAGAAATTTTGCGAAGCGAGCTACGAACACATTTCGATGCTCGGTATCATAGAACAGATATCCCCTCGTATTCGAGGGATATCCAACAAACCTAAACTTTTGCCCTCGAGGCGAAAGCTTACTTTGCTGAGTTCCCTGACATAGGCAGGACAACCCCAAACCTTAATATAATTAAGATTCGGTCTCCTACCGAACCATATCTCATACGGTGTCGTAGGAACAGCCTTTGAAGGAATCTTATTCAAAAGATGTGCGGCTGTTAAGAGACAGTAGCCCCATAAGTAATAGGGCAAATCTGTGAAACTCAACATCGATCGGACCATATCCAATAAAGTCCGATTTCTCCTTTCAGATACACCATTGTGCTGTGGTGTACCTGGAGGAGTATATTGAGCGAGAATCCCATTCTCCTTCATATAATCCATGAACTCACCACTCATATATTCGCCGCCTCGATCTGATCGAAGGCATTTAATATATTTACCAGTTTGTTTTTCTACTTCATTTCGGAACTCTTTGAACTTTTCAAAGGTTTCCGATTTATGTCGCATCAAATACACATAACCGTACCGTGACAAATCATCGGTAAAGGTAACGAAGTACGAATAACCACTGTGAGCAGTTTGACTTAGTGGACCACATACATCAGAATGTACGAGTTCCAGTAAGTTTGTGGCGCGGTGTCCAACACCAGAAAATGGGGCTTTGGTCATCTTACCCTGAATACAGGATTCACAAGTTGGATAGGACTCAATGGTAAGATCTGATATCAAACCATTCCTAACCAATTGGGTAAGGCGTTTAACGCCAATGTGACCAAGTCTCATATGCCAAAGTTCAGTATTATTAATTACAGGTAAACTACGTTTATTAACTCCAGTATTTAATATATCTTTTGAAGTTTGCAATGTGTAATGACCATGCTGGTTTGGACAACTAAGGATCTGAATATTATTTTTATCATATAAATACAAAGAACTATTCTTAATATTCATACAAAATCCTTCTGTATCAAGTACAAAAAGTGATATAATATTAGCGACACATCCCGGTACAAAATGACAGTCATGTAACAAAAGTGTCCCATTCGGCAATGAGATCTCGCATACTCCCACTGCAACTGCATCCAAAGAGTCTCCACTCCCGAACCGCAACTGCATCTCTCCCTGGCTTCAGCCTCCTACTTTCCTTCAGCACCTGCAACGAATTGCAAATGTGAATGGGACAAGCAGAATCTAAAATCCAGCTGGATGTAACGGCTTCACAAGCCAAAGATAAATCAATAACTGGAAAAATAAAAGTACCTGATGTAGATGCTCTGTCTCTCCTCAGCTGGGCAATGTAATCTGGACAGTTCCTCTTTCTGCCCGACCTTGCCGCAGTGGTGGCATTTGTCTTCAGAAGCCCTTTTGGGCTTGCTATCTTCGCCTGCTGTTGAGGACCGAAGGTCTTCTTCTTCTTCCCTTTCTTCTTCTTTCCCTTGGACATTCCTTGGGAAGAAGCAGAGAGAGAAGTAGATCTAGGTGGGCGAGTCGGTACTCCCTTCTTCAGATCCTCTTCTGCCGTGAGCAACATCCTATGTAGCTCCTGGTAGGTGCAGACTGTCCCGTGCATGTTGAAGTACATCACAAACTGGCGGAATGAAGCTGGCAGAGAACCAAGAATGACACTCCTACCGAGAATGTCATTCAGGATGAGATTATGTTGCCTCAATTGATCGATCAAATCGATCATTTGAAGAACATGTGGGCTAACACTTTGCCCCTCATCCAGACGCGCATGGAACAGTTCCATGGCGACCTTGTGAACAATAACTTGTTCCTGGTTCTCGAACGATTGTCTTAATCGCGTTATCATACTATAGGAATCTGATGTTCCATAGTATTGTTGCTTGAGTTTCGGAGAGAGCGAACTAAGGATGTATGATTTAACCCTTAAATCATCATTCTTCCAAGCTTCAAAAACTTGGCGTTCCTCCTCCGAAGCATCCTCACCCACTGCAAGGGGTAAAGGACCCTCAAGAACATAACCCAACTTTTCGGAATCGAGGACAATCCTCAAATCCAATTCCCAGTCTGTAAAGTTCTCAGCGCCTTTCAGTTTGTTCGCATCTAACATACGCGCAAACTGGTTTGTGGATTGACCCGCCATCGCAAATCTATCATATAGATCACGAAAAACGGTTAGCAGAAATTAAGCAGTTTCATATAATATCAAAAGCATAAACTAGATCATGGATTTTTAATCTAATATGCCCCTCCCACTAAATCATGCAATACTGTAATCCCAAAACAGAATACAAATATTTAATAATTAAATTAAATATAAATAGTGAAAGGTGGATCCCGTGAATATATTTCAGCTCACAGCAGAGGCACGGTCTCGCCTACGTATATTCATCAGGTAGACAACTCATTTGTCAATCACTCAAAGTGACTCCTAAGTATCCGGTCCTGGCCGTTTCTCGTTGTCGCTGCGAAGGCAGGCCCACAAGGAGACGTACCAAGGTAATACTCGTCAATGATAAACTCAAGTTACTTACGTAATCCTGACAGCTAGGGCACGTTCAGAATTCCGCTTTTACTTGAATTTATCTAGTATCAGATATACATCCGGTATAAATAAATCTTTATCGGCTACACCCTCACAGCAGAGGCACGGTCTCGGATGTAGTCACAAAGATATTCATAAACCGTATTGACAAGACGGACCATATAACATGCATCAAATACATAATTACATTTAAACCTTATTATTAGGGATTTTCCGCTAAGTGTCATACACCCTAAATCTAACCAGTTTAGATCCTAATAAGCATGCACAAAGTCAAGAAAACATGATTAACATTGATTCAATGAAGGCTAATCATTTTAAGTGGCCTAGAATCAGACTCGCTCTGATACCATTTTGAAGGGGTTATTTAGGGGTGAATCCGGTAACGCAGCGGAAGCGGTGAAAATCCGATTTTCAGATTTCAAAACTTTTTCTCGGATTAAATTAAATAAACATATTTATTTAATATTCCAATAATCAAATTATGAAATAAATTCAATAAAACAATTTTAAGTGAATTTACCGAAATACCCTTGCTTTGTATTTTTGTCCGTTTTAGTCCGAAATTGATCCAATCAATTTTGAATGATTCTAAATCATTTCTAAGATGAACTTATGATGTTCAAAACATCAAAACACAAGCAACAAACCCAAATCCCCAAATTTCTCTCAAGCCGAGAGCACTCATTAGTGCCAATTTGTGCATTTGCATTTTCATGCTTCAAACACATCCAAATGAAATCCAATCAACATGAAACTTTATATGCATCATATACACACATAAATACACAACATATATGAAAACCCCCAAATTTGGAATTAGTTAGAAACCCTAATTTTTCAATTTCCACAAATTGGACAAATTAGGCTATTACATTAAATCAAATGTTTCAATCATCATCTTTCATCCAATTCAAGTCTCAACACAATGAAACAACTCAAGATCAAATCTAGGTCATTAAGAGTGGGTCAACAACTCTAGAATAGCAACATGGTTTCATAAACCTAAAAGAATACATATAACTACAATAGTTACATCATTTCTTCATCATACATGCTTAACACTTCACCAAACTTCCATCAACAAAAACACAAAGAACAAAGAAAGAAATAACTAAGGATATCATATATGAAGCCTAGATCCTAAGGAACAATTTCCTTACTAATAGTAAGTTGGAGAAACTTACTAAATCAAGCTTTCCTTGGTTTTTCTTTCTTTCTCAAGTTTTTTCAAGGTTCTTCAATGGTGTTTTGTTTTGTGAAATGTGTATTAGGTTAATGTAAATGAAATGAAAAAAAACAATTTATACTTGTTAATTGGCCTTGGCCGAAATTCACACTAACAAATAAAATTTGTAATTTCATTCATTTCATTTCAAATGAATTTAGTCAACTTATAAATATCTCAAAATAACTTTATTAGATATTTATTTTGGTCAACAAAGGCAACTAATCATTACTTAAATATCCTAACATAAATATTTATATTTTAATTAATTTAATCATTTAACAATTAAATAATTAATTAATTAATCAAATACAAATATATTAAATATATGTATAATATTTACATTAAATATTAAAAACATATATTCATTTAGGATAAAAGTCAAATAACTCATTTTGACTATTAATTAATGTGTATTTAAATTAATCAAGTATTAAATGTAAATACACAATAATTAAGTAAATGACTATCTAGTCCCTTTAGCATGTATCTTGCGTTTAACCATTAAACGACTTTATAAATAATCAATATTATTTATTAATGTTGCTCTAGTGCTCTACGAGTATGTTTCATTATTGAGACTCTCTAGGTTCAGGTATATCCGTCACGAAATCAAATTTCATGTCCATAATCTATCCACCCGTAGATTATGACGATCACGGATAATCTCGCTGAACCATACAGGTCGAGGTCATGGCAAATGTATAATTCCCTCCGTCACAGGTATCCGGATAAATCCCAGAGATATAGATGTAAACGTCAAATCTCTATCGGGACTATCCAGTCGACTATTCTATTAGCAATCTCAAAAAAATGTTTAGAACTAGCTTCTAAACTTACCACGGGCCCATGGTTTTATCTGATTGCTAATCATATGGACTACCTATGCTCTGGTACACAGAACTGACGGATCCTATCTTGATACACATAGGACACCCTGAGGATCTATCTACACCCAACGAACAGGCGGAGGTCTGATCTAAATAGATCGGTGACGTGACTGCCATCTAAGTGTAGAAGATGTCTCATGTGCCCACAATGGCATCTCAAGTCTAAGAATCACAAGTGCTACTCAACCCAAGAAGATTCTTATTGACGCTGGTGTACCATCCATTAAGAATCTTCGGTGAGTCGTTCAGTGTTTATCCGCTATAAACACCTACACGTCTATACTAGTCTCCAAGACTTATGGTTCATTGAGAAACCATTGGAATCATATATTCCAGTATACGACATGTACCGGTCTCAACGGGTTTACTATACTGACCAAGTAGTGTAAACCTTGACCAGGAACTGTCTGAGAATGACAACGTCATGATACGACTCAATGTCCGTTGCGACGCTTTTGCAACTGTACCATGACTAATCATTCTAAGGTCATTACGTCTTTACCATATAAAAGAATAGATTATATTATAGAAACTGCATATATTATTACTATAATAATGTTTTACAGAAGTATTTAACAAATACAACCGGGAATTGGCGCTCTGAGCACCAACCCCTACAAAATCTCCCACTTGCTCTAGTGCCAATATCGATTGTATCTAATACCCATCGACTCCACGTGTTTATCAAACAACTTCGGAGGTATGGCCTTCGTCAGCGGGTCTGCTACGTTGTCTTCACTCGGTACCTTGCACACGACAATATCCCCTCGCGACACGATCTCTCGAATGATGTGGTACTTGCGTTCCACATGCTTCGACTTCTGATGCGCCCTCGGTTCCTTTGCTTGCGCAATGGCTCCAGTATTATCACAGTATAACGGAATCGCATTCTCGATACTTGGGACAACTCCCAATTCTGTGATAAAGTTCTTTATCCACACAGCCTCTTTTGCGGCTTCAGAAGCTGCAATATATTCCGCCTCAGTGGTGGAATCAGCTGTAGATCCCTGTTTGGAACTCTTCCAACATACTGCACCTCCGTTAAGGGTAAAGACAAATCCAGATGTAGACTTTCTATCATCGGGATCCGATTGAAAATCGGAGTCTGTATACCCGTTAACCTGCAGTTCGTTTCCTCCTCCATAAATAATCAACTTATCCTTAGTACCTTTAAGATACTTTAGGATATGTTTAATGGCCATCCAATGGTCATTACCTGGATTGGACTGATATCGACTAGTTACGCTAACAGCGAAACTGATATCAGGCCTCGTACATAACATGGCATACATTATGCTACCCAAACACGAAGCATAAGTTGGTTAGACATTCTAACCTTCTCATCTTCTGTTTGTGGACACATCTTCTTGGAAAGATGAATCCCATGTCTGAACGGTATGTTTGCTGTCTTACAGTTACCAAAGCTATACCGTTCCAAGATCTTATCTACGTACGTTGATTGGGATAACCCAATCAGCCTCCTTTGTCTATCTCGATAGAGTTTTATCCCTAAAACATAGGAAGCTTCTCCCAGGTCCTTCATGGAGAAATTCTTACAGAGATATGCTTTAACGCTTTGTAACATACCTAAATCATTCCCAATGATTAGGATGTCATCAACATACAGGACTAAAAATACGACCATGCTCCCACTGGCCTTCTGATACACACAGGATTCTTCCGAATTCTTAAGAAAACCAGACGATCTGATAATCTCGTCGAATCGAAGATTCCAACTTCGTGAAGCTTGTTTAAGTCCATAAATGGACTTCTTAAGCTTACATACCATACCCGAGGTTTCGCTGGATGTGAAACCTTCCGGCTGTTCCATATAGATTTCTTCATCAAGAAATCCATTTAGAAAAGCCGTTTTGACATCCATTTGCCAAATCTCGTAGTCATGATACGCAGCTATAGAAAGCAAAATCCGGATAGACTTAAGCATTGCTACCGGCGAAAAAGTTTCATCGTAGTCGACGCCAGGTCGCTGCGTGTAACCTTTTGCTACCAGTCGGGCCTTGTAAGTTTCAACCTTACCGTCAGGCCCGCGCTTCCTTTGTAAACCCATTTACAAACCGATAGGAACAATTCCTTCGGGAAGCGGAATCAAGTCCCAAACTTGATTTTCATGCATTGAGTCTATCTCGGATTTCATGGCACTTTGCCATTTCACGGAGTCGATGTCCAACATCGATTCTCTATAGGTGAAAGGATCTGTCTCTTCAACTAAGAGAACATCCAGACTCTTTTCTTGTATCAAATACAAGCGTTCAGGAGGTCTAGATACCCTTTCCGACCTACGGAGTGTGTGTGTTGAAGGTCCTTCATCTACTTGAACTTCAGGTTCCTCCGTTGGTTCGTTGTTTTCAGGTTGGACTTCATCAAGCTCAACCTGTCTATGATCACCACCTTCTGACAAAAATTCTACTTCTAGAAATTTTGCGAAGCGAGCTACGAACACATTTCGATGCTCGGTATCATAGAACAGATATCCCCTCGTGTTTCGAGGGATATCCAACAAACCTAAACTTTTGCCCTCGAGGCGAAAGCTTACTTTGCTGAGTTACCCTGACATAGGCAGGACAACCCCAAACTTAATATAATTAAGATTCGGTCTCCTACCGAACCATATCTGATACGGTGTCGTAGGAACAGCCTTTGAAGGAATCTTATTCAAAAGATGTGCGGCTGTTAAGAGACAGTAGCCCCATAAGTAATAGGGCAAATCTGTGAAACTCAACATCGATCGGACCATATCCAATAAAGTCCGATTTCTCCTTTCAGATACACCATTGTGCTGTGGTGTACCTGGAGGAGTATATTGAGCGAGAATCCCATTCTCCTTCATATAATCCATGAACTCACCACTCATATATTCGCCGCCTCGATCTGATCGAAGGCATTTAATATATTTACCAGTTTGTTTTTCTACTTCATTTCGGAACTCTTTGAACTTTTCAAAGGTTTCCGATTTATGTCGCATCAAATACACATAACCGTACCGTGACAAATCATCGGTAAAGGTAACGAAGTACGAATAACCACTGTGAGCAGTTTGACTTAGTGGACCACATACATCAGAATGTACGAGTTCCAGTAAGTTTGTGGCGCGGTGTCCAACACCAGAAAATGGGGCTTTGGTCATCTTACCCTGAATACAGGATTCACAAGTTGGATAGGACTCAATGGTAAGATCTGATATCAAACCATTCCTAACCAATTGGGTAAGGCGTTTAACGCCAATGTGACCAAGTCTCATATGCCAAAGTTCAGTATTATTAATTACAGGTAAACTACGTTTATTAACTCCAGTATTTAATATATCTTTTGAAGTTTGCAATGTATAATGACCATGCTGGTTTGGACAACTAAGGATCTGAATATTATTTTATCATATAAATACAAAGAACTATTCTTAATATTAATACAAAAGCCTTCTGTATCAATACAAAAAGTGATATAATATTAGCGACACATCCCGGTACAAAATGACAGTCATATAACAAAAGTGTCCCATTCGGCAATGAGATCTCGCATACTCCCACTGCAACTGCATCCAAAGAGTCTCCACTCCCGAACCGCAACTGCATCTCTCCCTGGCTTCAGCCTCCTACTTTCCTTCAGCACCTGCAACGAATTGCAAATGTGAATGGGACAAGCAGAATCTAAAATCCAGCTGGATGTAACGGCTTCACAAGCCAAAGATAAATCAATAACTGGAAAAATAAAAGTACCTGATGTAGATGCTCTGTCTCTCCTCCTCAGCTGGGCAATGTAATCTGGACAGTTCCTCTTCCAGTGCCCAACCTTGCCGCAGTGGTGGCATTTGTCTTCAGAAGCCCTTTTGGGCTTAGCTATCTTCGCCTGCTGTTGAGGACCGAAGGCCTTCTTCTTCTTCCCTTTCTTCTTCTTTCCCTTGGACATTCCTTGGGAAGAAGCAAAGAGAAGTAGATCTAGGTGGGCGAGTCGGTACTCCCCTTCTTCAGATCCTCTTCTGCCGTGAGCAACATCCTATGTAGCTCCTGGTAGGTGCAGACTGTCCCGTGCATGTTGAAGTACATCACAAACTGGCGGAATGAAGCTGGCAGAGAACCAAGAATGACACTCCTACCGAGAATGTCATTCAGGATGAGATTATGTTGCCTCAATTGATCGATCAAATCGATCATTTGAAGAACATGTGGGCTAACACTTTGCCCCTCATCCAGACGCGCATGGAACAGTTCCATGGCGACCTTGTGAACAATAACTTGTTCCTGGTTCTCGAACGATTGTCTTAATCGCGTTATCATACTATAGGAATCTGATGTTCCATAGTATTGTTGCTTGAGTTTCGGAGAGAGCGAACTAAGGATGTATGATTTAACCCTTAAATCATCATTCTTCCAAGCTTCAAAAACTTGGCGTTCCTCCTCCGAAGCATCCCATCCCACCCACTGCAAGGGGTAAAGGACCCTCAAGAACATAACCCAACTTTTCGGAATCGAGGACAATCCTCAAATCCAATTCCCAGTCTGCAAAGTTCTCAGCGCCTTTCAGTTTGTTCGCATCTAACATACGCGCAAACTGGTTTGTGGATTGACCCGCCATCGCAAATCTATCATATAGATCACGAAAAACGGTTAGCAGAAATTAAAGCAGTTTCATATAATATCAAAAGCATAAACTAGATCATGGATTTTTAATCTAATATGCCCCTCCCACTAAATCATGCAATACTGTAATCCCAAAACAGAATACAAATATTTAATAATTAAATTAAATATAAATAGTGAAAGGTGGATCCCGTGAATATATTCAGCTCACAGCAGAGGCACGGTCTCGCCTACGTATATTCATCAGGTAGACAACTCATTTGTCAATCACTCAAAAGTGACTCCTAAGTATCCGGTCCTGGCCGTTTCTCGTTGTCGCTGCGAAGGCAGGCCCACAAGGAGACGTACCAAGGTAATACTCGTCAATGATAAACTCAAGTTACTTACGTAATCCTGACAGCTAGGGCACGTTCAGAATTCCGCTTTTACTTGAATTTATCTAGTATCAGATACATCCGGTATAAATAAATCTTTATCGGCTACACCCTCACAGCAGAGGCACGGTCTCGGATGTAGTCACAAAGAAGTATTCATAAACCGTATTGACAAGACGGACCATATAACATGCATCAATTACATAATTACATTTAAACCTTATTATTAGGGATTTTCCGCTAAGTGTCATACACCCTAAATCTAACCAGTTTAGATCCTAATAAGCATGCACAAAGTCAAGAAAACATGATTAAACATTGATTCAATGAAGGCTAATCATTTTAAGTGGCCTAGAATCAGACTCGCTCTGATACCATTTTGAAGGGGTTATTTAGGGGGTGAATCCGGTAACGCAGCGGAAGCGGTGAAAATCCGATTTTCAGATTTCAAAACTTTTTCTCGGATAATTAAATAAACATATTTATTTAATATTCCAATAATCAAATTATGAAAATAAATTCAATAAACAATTTTAAGTGAATTTACCGAATACCCTTGCTTTGTATTTTTGTCCGTTTTAGTCCGAAATTGATCCAATCAATTTTGAATGATTCTAAATCATTTCTAAGATGAACTTATGATGTTCAAAACATCAAAACACCAAAGCAACCAAATCCCCAAATTTCCTCTCAAAGCCGAGAGCACCATTTGGGCCCAATTTGTGCATTTTGCATTTCATGCTTCAAAACACATCCAAATGATATCCAATCAACATGAAACTTTATATGCATCATATACACACATAAATACACAACATATATGAAAACCCCCAAATTTGGAATTAGTTAGAAACCCTAATTTTTCAATTTCCACAAATTGGACAAATTAGGCTAATTACATTAAATCAAATGTTTCAATCATCAATCTTTCATCCAATTCAAGTCTCAACACAATGAAACAACTCAAGATCAAATCTAGGTCATTTAAGAGTGGGTCAACAACTCTAGAATAGCAACATGGTTTCATAAACCTTAAAAGAATACATATAACTACAATAGTTACATCCTTTCTTCATCATACATGCTTTACACTTCACCAAACTTTCCATCAACAAAAACACAAAGAACAAAGAAAAAATAACCTAAGGATATCATATATGAAAGCCTAGATCCTAAGGAACATTTTCCTTACTAATAGTAAGTTGGAGAAAACTTACTAAAATCAAGCTTTCCTTGGTTTTTCTTTTCTTTCTCAAGTTTCTTCAAGGTTTCTTCAATGGTGTTTTGTTTTGTGAATGTGTATTAGGTTAAATGTCAATGAAATGAAAAAAACAATTTATACTTGTAATTTGGCCTTTGGCCGAAATTCACACTTAACAAATATAATTTGTAATTTCAATTTCATTTCAAATGAATTTAGTCAACTTGCATAAATATCTTAAATAACTTTATTAGATATTTATTTTGGTCAACAAAGGCAACTAACATCATTAACTTTAAATATCCTAACATAAGATATTTATATTTTAATTAATTTAATCATTTAACAATTAAATAATTAATTAATTAATCAAATACAAATATATTAATATATGTATAATATTTACATTAAATATTAAAAACATATATTCATTTAGGATAAAAGTCAAATAACTCATTTTGACTATTAATTAATGTGTATTTAAATTAATCAAGTATTAAATGTAAATACACAATAATTAAGTAAATGACTATCTAGTCCCTTTAGCATGTATCTTGCGTTTAACCATTAAACGACTTTATAAATAATCAATATTATTTATTAATGTTGCTCTAGTGCTCAACGAGTATGTTTCATTATTGAGACTCTCTAGGTTCAGGTATATCCGTCACAAATCAATTTCATGTCCATAATCTATCCACCCGTAGATTATGACGATCACGGATAATCTCGCTGAACCATACAGGTCGAGGTCATGGCAAATGTATAATTCCTCCGTCACAGGTATCCGGATAAATCCCAGAGATATAGATGTAAACGTCAAATCTCTATCGGGATTATCCAGTCGACTATTCTATTAGCAATCTCAAAAAGAATGTTTAGAACTAGCTTCTAAACTTACCACGGGCCCATGGTTTTATCTGATTGCTAATCATATGGACTACCTATGCTCTGGTACACAGAACTGACGGATCCTATCTTGATACACATAGGACACCCTGAGGATCTATCTACACCCAACGAACAGGCGGAGGTCTGATCTAATAGATCGGTGACGTGACTGCCGTCTAAGTGTAGAAGATGTCTCATGTGCCCACAATGGCATCTCAAGTCTAAGAATCACAAGTGCTACTCAACCCAAGAAGATTCTTATTGACGCTGGTGTACCATCCATTAAGAATCTTCGGTGAGTCGTTCAGTGTTTATCCGCTATAAACACCTACACGTCTATACTAGTCTCCAAGACTTATGGTTCATTGAGAAACCATTGGAATCATATATTCCAGTATACGACATGTACCGGTCTCAACGGGTTTACTATACTGACCAAGTAGTGTAAACCTTGACCAGGAACTGTCTGAGAATGACAACGTCATGATACGACTCAATGTCCGTTGCGACGCTTTTGCAACTGTACCATGACTAATCATTCTAAGGGTCATTACGTCTTTACCATATAAAAATAGATTATATTATAGAAACTGCATATATTATTACTAATAATAATGTTTTACAGAAGTATTTAACAAAATACAACCGGGAATTGGCGCTCTGAGCACCAACCCCTACAATGTGGGCATTTTTGAAGCCTAACATTTTCGACAATATCATGTGTGAATTCGCCGACAAGCGCGAACCGCGTTAGAGCTGAGGCTCTCGCATAGTTTATATCGGCTAGCGTGCCAGACCCTCGAAATGGCCTACGTAACGGCTGAACATGGGCTGATTTGTTGGCTCCAGTCCCTTCCTCCGTACTCGAGCCAGTTTGAAGCTTTTCTTTTCGGAGCATTTCTATTTTTTACAAACCAAACTCTCACATGGTGGTCGCCAAAAACTGTTTTGCACTTGGCACAATGTTCCGTCAAAAGAGCGGGTAAGGTTTAAAACACTCCTTAGGCACAGTCTCAGCTAATTTGTGTTTGATTAAGTGAATAAGCCTCCAAGGGGCAGCAAGCACACAAATTACAATTGAAGATTACACAGCTATACGAAATTAAAATAAAATGCTCTTTTTGAGTCTTCATTTTGTTTCTCTTTTTCTTCTTCTATAAGCAAGCTTTTTATAGTGGAACTCGGTTAACTGCTCGGACCTTTTCATTCCGCAAAATTCTTTGCAACTGTTGGATCATGCCTCCAACTGCCGAGCTATGTGCCATAACTGCCTAATCGTGGGGAACTGTTAAATTGTGCGCGATGAACTGTCAAGTCGTGGGTGGTACTGTCTAACCGCTAAATCGTGGGATCAACTGTAGCATGTATTAGTCGTCCTGACTCTTTTGTCGTCCTAGTCGCTGCGTCGTCTGGCGATCGTTCTAATTGCTTCTCCCATCGTCGCCCTGTTTGCAAATCGCCCTTCAATGCCCGTCCTGATCGTTCCTCGCCCCTTGACATGTCCTTTCATTAACTCGTATTTTCTAGGGCGATTTTCTTCGCTAACAAGTTCGCTAAATCTTTTCGTCTAAAATCCCAAAAAAACTTAAGCCGCACTTGATTGATTGAATGGCTGAATATGAATATTAACATCTGTGTAACATAATAGCACTGTTATCGTCCATAATTAGTGTATGCATTTAAAGTTTATGCTGCCTGAAATTAGCTAAACGAATTCCTAACAATAACCCATTAACATAACATATCATCTCAATAAGTTGTCCGATTCATAATCCTAAATTAAAGGATCGCCCTCATTTCAAACCCATACAATTAATTACAAAATTAAACACCATAAATTCAATCACAAACCCTCCATCTCAAAACTTTTTCCTCTCTCACACCCCATGGCTACATTTTGCAACTTTCCCATCTCCTTCAATGGCTTTTATTATTATCATCATCATCATTAATTAAAAAAAAAACATGGAAACAGAACTCCTCAAGCTCAAGAAACTCCCATCACTCCAAATAAGTAGAAACCCTTCAACTGTAAGGGACATTAATCCCGACGTCGACACGATGATCTCAAAAGATACACAAGCTTGAAGGACATTATCGTAAACTCCCTCTAACAAGCCGTGAAGTAGCTATGAAGGAGGAAAACTACGATTTCGACTCCTCGAATATCGCCATTAGGAACCATTTAGTGAAGCGTGCAGCCTCTGCGTATGTTCAATCGGCGGCAGCCATTGTGACAGCAAGACCATAATTATTTTTTGAACATGCATGGGATACGATAAGGAGTAGGGTTGCAATAATAATGCAGCTTCTTGTTTGGAATTTTTACGTGAGAAACCCTTTCCATGCATGCTTCAATCCCATTTACAGGTTTCTTCTTGGTGTTTTCTGGAATACCTTCACGCGTATATCATCATGATCAACTATATATAGTATCTATAATTAATATTATATCGGGGTGGTCTTTCCGTACGGATTTGAATTCGGTGTTGAATTATTATATATGCTGAATTTTTTTTTTATAATTTATTATTACCATTGTTATAAAAAAAATTCAGCACTGACATTGAATTCAGATTCTTATGGATTATGTTCTTGTTCAAATCCATTTGTAGTATGAGGGAGTTATTGTAAATTATATTATGGGGGTAAAGTTGTAAAGGATATATTTCACTGCAATACATATTTTCATGTAATACTTGTCTTTTAATTTGTGTGTCTCTACGCAAAATCCTTTTCTGTAATGCCCTAAATGGGTCCCACTTAACTTTTGGGTTAAGTAAATTATTTTTGATCAAGGAAGGAGTCTCTTGATCTCTTCAAAACAAGGTAAAAAAAAAAGTGTTTTTTCACGCCATGTCATATTCGGGTGACGGTTAATCATTGATTTTTTAATCGAATCTAAATTATTTGATTAAGTAAATGATCAATCAATTTAACCATATAATGACATATAACCATTAACCAACCTCACCATTATTTTTCGATCGGTTTTGGTTAATTCGGTTATTAATCAGTCCAGAATCTCCACAAATAACAATCCATATTAAAACATTAAATACAAATTTAAATTCATCAAAAAGACAAACAAATATATATTTAACAACAGAAGATAAATTTAAATTTATCAAAAAACAGTCTACAATGCAGGGGTAAAAGTTTTAATTTCATTTTAATTAAAAATATATATAAAGTCAAATCATGATTTTTAATCGATTAATTGATCGGTTCAATTATACAAATCTCATAACCTTAACTAAACCGAAAAAACCGATTTAATCATAATAACTGAATTATTATAAAAAAAAAAAATTTGATCAGAACGGTTCAGTTAATCGGTTAAAACCGATTAATGCACATTGATCAGAACAAATTTTAAACACGCAAATGCCATTATGCCAACTAAAAGAACACCAGGGGAAGCTTCCCAAAACATTTTAAATACAGGTTTCACAGTAATAATTCGGATAATTAGACCCAAATATTATTCATGACTTAATTCTACTATACAATGCAGCAAAGGGTAAGATCATCAATTCTTAACGGATCCATCTTTTTCTACCCTGGCTTCAGAAATCAAGTGTCTTGGAGATGCTTCTTGCGTAGACACAGGGAAACCTACAAGATACCAGTTGCGTCATTCATCTGCAAACAAGAAAAGTCAAAAGGCTAAAGAGGAATATGATGCATCGGCCAATCTCACAATGTGGAAACAAGAGTAAGATGCAGGTCTTACAATATGCTCAACGTTTCTTCTTTAAACGTTTTGGAAGTCTTGTAATTTCTTTCCTCGAATCATCTGGAGCTTTTGTTTCCAGAAATGGCTGCATGAATTTTCAGCACAGAAAAACAGATTATGAGAAGAGAAATGGTATGGTAGTTTATATTATCACTAATGATCAAATTGGAGGATCTTTGGGTAGTAGCGGATCCATTCAATCCGAAAATTTGTAAACGTGTCCGACAAATGAATGAAACTGAAGAATACTACCGCTTTTTGTGAAAAATAAATTTTGCTCCTATTGAATCAATGGTTTAGCTAGGCCACTGACTTTGACCATGAATTTTCAATGAGCCATTGAAAAAGCTGACACAATTATTCAAAATATGATTCCAGACCAAAACAAACTAAGATGAAAATATTCAAATGATGCACACAAAGAATTCAAACTTAAAAATCTCGTATAAATTAATATATACATACATTGCCACTACAAGTATAGTCATACCTTGATAACAATTACACTAAAAATGTAGATAGCCTTACAAATAAAGTTAAGCAAGCAATAAGAATGTAACAACTATATGAATCAGTTTCCTTCAGTTCCAAGTTCTTAACTCCTTGTTGGACAAGCACAAGGGTACTATTCTCTCTGCACAAGCTACAAAATCCCAATTTTGCAATTTGATATTCATTATTCCATGCTACTAATCTAGTCCAACAATCCAATCATCATATCGTTGAACTCAAATTTGATTTGAGAAGGAAATTTTTTAATATAACTCTACAATTATGTCTGCCTCTGCAATTTTACAAATCTCCCCACTCCAGCACAAGCCAGCCATTGCGAACTTATTTGAGAGCCATATTTCTAGTAAGAACTTTTTAGGACGTTCTTAATAACTAATAAACAGGAACTTTTTAGATAGATCATTCATTGGAAATTGCTTCTAGTGTATATCAGAAGTAACGATGCAGGTTCTTCATATTAAAAGCTTTTAAAGTCACCTACTAAACACAGAGCAGCAAATAATACAGTTCCACCTAGTAAATGCAAATATACCAGAAACGGACATAATTTAGAAATCCTAATAATTTGATCCAATTTACAATAAACAGTTATAAGTTATAACTTCACATAAAAAGTAAAGATTATTTAGCCATTATATACAAACTTTTTCAGATATATTGCAGTAAAATCACACATAGTGAAAACAAGAGAGCATCATTCTAACCTCTTCCCATTTTTTTTGAAGTTCCAGAAGTTCTTGACAGTAGGCA